>JAZGTK010000345.1:2608-86459 GCA_036877625.1 Ambastaia sidthimunki
TACCCTAATTGCTCCATAAGTGACCTGCATTCTGTCTGACACAGACTCAACTGAATAATGATTAATGAGAAAAAATGCGACATTTGTTTGCATGTTTCTGGAAATGGGATATTAAGATGCACGTGTTCACAGCAGCTGTTGCCTGCATGCAAGAGAGTCTCATGAGCGTTTTCTAGTGGTTTTTGTCATTAGCATTCATGTAGTATTGAAGTATCGTACATTATTTCTAGTGGTGGATTTTCCCATTATTATATTATTATTATTATTATTATTATTATTAAAATTGGGGCTACATTGGTTTGATTATTTTGGAACAAATTCATAATTATAAGCGCAAAGGTTGTGGGTTCGATCCCAGGAAATTTATACAAAAAATATTTATACATTGAATTAACTGTAAGTCACTTTGGATAAAAGTGTCTGCCAAATGAATAAATGTAAATATAATGTAAAATGAATAGAAATGAAACAGAATTTTCTTTGTCAGTCTTGCTGCAAATGATATAAATGATATAAAAATTGTCTACCAGGTCTGTGCAGTGGAAAGGACCATCATGGGTCCAGGTGAGACCAGATCAAAGGGTTCTATTTGGGGCACTTTAAAGAGAATTTATAGCTGTGCTGATGAAGCAGAACAGACACCAGGTACGTGTCACCAGGAACTACCAGCTGTGCTTCATCACTGAACTCAGACCTCAGATCATTCGCTCCTTTAGCATCCGGCAGCAGCTGGGAGGGGCTGGAATGGCTGTAACCCTTTGAAATGACTGTACAATGACTCGTGCCATTTTAAGACAAAAGATAAACATTTATCTTTAAGGTCTAGCYGATAAACATTGACTTGTCTTTACGTCTTTCAAATCGAACACAAATATAGAATGTGATATTTACATTTATTCATTTGACAGACGCTTTTATCCAAAGATATACATGATATACATGTTTTACCCATATGTAACATATATGCCTGTGGAGTATATGTATGGATTTCACAGATAAAGAATCTGTCATATACATACAGTATATATACATATACTTAAAACAATTAGCCTTTTCATATATAGAATGGTTGTCCTATAGTATCCTATATAATGGTTAAATCCTATAGTAGATATAGTAGATTGTATAAGTGATAAACCATGTTTACGTACTTTAAACATATCACTTATATATGTCTGCATACAGTATATCTTCTATATATTATATATAGTATGGCCATAGATCAGATTTTTGTTGCAGAGAACATTTACATGCAGTTCATGCTGTAGCTTTGCAGTATTTGGTTGTGACTCACTAAGTTAAAATGCTGGATGTTTACATAGACACATCACACCAGCTGCCTCTGTCATGGCAGGCTAGATATTTGCCTGCTCATAATTGCTGTGCAAATATGGCACATGTGTCCTGATTGTAATGCATCATAGATTCTGAGCCTGATTTATTTGGCATGAACTCACTGTAACCCTATCTCACCTGTTCTCAAAACTCAAAGGTGTGGTAGATTAGTGAACAATAGTTTTTGTGACAGTGGTTGCCCGGAGTTACCAAGAGCACAAGTACAGCATTTCTGTAACAGGTGTTGTGAATGTTATGGGTGTTTTGGTAATAAGTTTTTTATTTTATTTTTTCACTTTTTTTTGGTGGTTAATCCTGCAAGATATATAATATTCCCGTTAAAAATAAAACAAGTCAAAATAAAACAGCCACTTTTTTGTTTTTTTACACAATTGTAATGCATTTATTATATATAAAATAAAAAAAAAGCAGATTTCTGCTTCACTGGTTGTGATTGTTAGTGGAGATTAATGTGTAGCATGAAGGGTTAGGATTAGCGACATCATCATGTGACCGTGGTTGTCCAATCAGAGGCTGGTGGATTGTGATGTTGATTGATGGGACTAGATAAAAGCATATTAATAATAATTATGAAATATATATTGAACAGCCATAAATAAAAAATACAGTACTCAGCAGTATTACCGGAAGAAGTGCTTTGGTGACCAGTTTATCTTGGTAGAAATATTATATGTATGTATGTACTCTATGACAAATGCATACCAGTTTAATCAAAATAGAAGCTGCCGGCTTTTACTTAAATTACATTACTAAGCAAAGTTCACGATATATGTTTACTGCACTCGCCTCCTGTATAGAACATTATATGTCCTGCTAGCTGATTAAATATAAGCTCTTTCAACCCCATCTGTCTGCGGCGAAAGCTTGATTTATGAAATACATGCAGAAAGATTGAACTCAAAAACACAGCCCTGCAAAAATCTGTTTACATCAGACCTCCCGTTTCTGTACTCTGCAATTATTTCTCTGATAAAGCAGAGACGGGTCATTGTACTTGAGGAAGAAGATGGGAGGAAGTCTTTGCTTATCCAGCTTTGACTGGCATTTGATCACAAGCAGTTTATTTGCCTTATGCGGTCTTTTGTACCGCCCTCTTCAACCCCGACCACAAATAAAAGCCCCTTTAGAGAAGGAAATGCACTCCTCTTGAGGTATAGAGTTCAACCCCAGGACTGTTTATGGGAAAAGAGTGTTATCGTCATGTTTAACCTTTATGGAAACTGTTACGGAGGAACTAGGGAGTTCAACTAAAGTGCAACGTCCTACACATCTGACATATCTGCTTACAAATTAAAATATGACTATAGGAATTACCAGAAGATGAGGGGCAGATGAACAGAGTTTGAGAAACAATTGCCCCACTTGTGTCATTAGAACTGATGGGCCCTCAATCCCA
The DNA here is from genome assembly GCA_036877625.1 of Ambastaia sidthimunki. Taxonomy (NCBI): domain Eukaryota; kingdom Metazoa; phylum Chordata; class Actinopteri; order Cypriniformes; family Botiidae; genus Ambastaia; species Ambastaia sidthimunki. The sequence continues at coordinate 5,361 of JAZGTK010000345.1, forward strand.
CAATGCACTGCTTTCCCAGGCCAGTGATTGGATGTTTTATGAGGGGCTCTTTCTCTCTGTGTCTCTGGTTATGGAAAGAAGCCCTGATACTGTCATCTGCTGGTTCGGTGATTGAAAGCAGAAGCTGGTCAGGGGAAGGTTAGGCCTGTCTCTGCTGCTGTTCTTTATTGAAGGAGAGAAGGAGAGTGTCTCCTTATGTAATGTGTATTGGAAAATCCTGTTGAATTGTGGGTCCCCAGTGATGGTCTTTATAACCATTTGTGTGTATATAAACACATATATACAGTGATGGTTATGAAGAACATAACTGGGGATGGTCATAGCCATTTATACCACCATCACAGCCATTTATATATGTATATATATATATATGTATCTATTCCTGTCTGTCTGTGTGTATCTATTCCTGTCTGTGTGTGTGTGTATAAACATATACAGTGATGGGTATGAAGACCATCACTGGGGATGGTCATAGCCATTTATACCACCATCACAGCCATCTATATATGTATATATATGTATCTATTCCATTCTGTGTGTGTGTGTGTGTGTGTTCAGTCTGATAAGGAAGAAAATTATTGGTTATAAATAAACACCTCCTCTCACTTCCCAGCAAGTCTTGATAGCCGCTCTAGCCTTTAATTACATTCTTTACATCTCATTAACATAATTTTCATAACAGAGTAAGATGTGTCACTGCTCATCTCAATAACAGAAGTTCAAACACAACAGATGTAATTATAAAGATGATGAGTGGTAAGCGGCAGGAACATCAATATTACTGTACACCAATGTCTTGCTCACGTTACCGTAATATTGTATTCACACAGTTGCTTTGAATGGTGATGAATCTCTTTACCACAGTACTAAGATGTAAAATAATGCAATACTTTTAACTATCCCACACCGGTAATGACATTATTGACTTCAGTAGAAAGTAACACACATTTTCAGACACTGGTTCTTTGTGTTTTTGTGTCAACGAATCACTGTCATCTGAAGAAAGTAACCATTTAGTTACACAATGTCTGCTGTTCGACCAACCTAACCGCTAAAAAATGTGAAATATTTAAATTGGCCTGGTATCATTGTGTTTTTATCCTGTTGATTTATGGGTATTTGAGAGCTGTGGTCTGTGGCCTGCTCGCTGCTTTAGCGATGTCTGTTGACTTTATGACTGGGTGTAAATAACTAAGAGGTCATGGCGCCCACAAGCCCTGTGAAATTTGGCTCCTAGGGGACAGGTTTCTGGACTCCTCTCTGAACCCTGTGTCCTCCTGTGTTTCAAAACACACTCCAACCGCTCCTGTATGGCTTTGATGGGAATGTTTTTTAATAATGTGAGTCATGTTTTGGTCTTAAGTAGTTCTTTAAAGTCTTAGTCTATGCCATGTCTATGAATCACAATGTTGTCTTGAAATAATCTCACTTCCTGTTTAATATAAAAAGACCTCAAACTTCCTTTGTTGTGAGCTGAGACTCAGTCCTGTAGACTTAATGATGTTTTGAGTTTAGCTTCTTAATTGAGTCTCATGTCGCCCACGAAAGGCCATTTTTATGAGTTATATCAAAGAGTTTTCATTTTGTCAAGTAAGTGCACTGATGAAATATGGTTAGAGTATAATTACATGTATTACTTGTTTTATATTTTTACAAATAAGATTTGAATGTCATAAGGCATCTTTTAAATCATGCAACATTGTGCTTAAATGGAAGTTTGCTACTATTTTGCTACTCTGAATTTGTGATCTGCTACTTTATTGGACATTCTGGGTGGGTTCATTGTGGGGCCTTTATTGTTGGGCCTTTATTGTGGGGCCCCTTTAGGGGGGCTTTTGGGCGGCTTTATACAGCTTATTTAAATTATAAAAGTGCCAAAGTTTGTCTGTATAAGTTTAAGGTTTAAGAATTATAATTAGATTATTTTCAGAATTGGTTTCTATGACAGCAGCTTCTTTTTAGTCGAATACGATAAACATTTAGAAAAGAAAGCATGATGTTACATTTTAATGTCCATGCTGGTTGTATTTTTATGATTTGAATGTTAATACTTTCAACAACTCTTTTAGAACTCTGTAGATAAAACTAAAGCAACAATGAGTGCTTTTGGTTTTATACCCATTTAATTGCTGTTTATATTTAATAAATAACAGCAGTTTGTCAAGTACATTGTGTTTTACGAGCCGCCTGTTATTTCTGATTGACAGCGGCTGGCGGGTGTCCAGTCTGATAAACAGAATGAACTGAATGAACAGAGAGAGAGAATGGAGACTGCAAAGAGAGAGAGAGAGAGAGAGAGAGAGAGAGAGAGAATTGAGCGAGCTCACCACTGTGCAGACGATCTATGCAAAAACACTAGTCACTGCAGACATATGATTTATGAGGTATAAATATCAAAACGTTTCAGGCATGTGGGTCCTCCCACATACAGTATGACTAACTGAAACAACAAAACACAAGAAATACACAATAGATTTGCCAAATTTTATGCAAACCTTAAAAAAAGAGTTGTCTGTACGTATTTTTTTATTCTTGACACACTAATGAAAATAAACTCTGTAAGTACTACAGCAAAAATGTTTTTAAAAACCTGTTTACGAATGGGTGGCAACTACGTAAGTATATTATTTATTATATTTCCACATGAATTCTTTACAGTGTGATGTATTTGATACGTAATGATAATCAATGTGTATATTGATTTGATGTGTCTAATTCTTATACATGTCATGCTTAGGGTTAGTGATTGATTTATTGCTCGTGAATGTATCATAGCAACTAGATTGGCGGTATTGACAGATCATTGACCTCTCGATTATATCTGACCTCTGTGTGGTTATACAGCATGAAAAGTCAACGAAGCAGGAAATTCTAATGCTGCCAGTATCTACCTGTTGTCCCAGAATAGTGCTTGGTTAGAAAAAAGCCAGTCAATTGAAATTCAGAATTGTCCTGTTTGTTTTCTTACACATTTCTGGTCATATTCTGCGTGATTCAGTGCAAAATAATCCTTCATCTAAATTAAATAACTTGCTTCGCCACAAAACGACGTTTCTTTTTTGCTGATGTCACCTAGTCCATGTGGGCGGGGACAAATGTTAACCACTACAGACAAATAGCTATTTAGGCATTGTTTTTGGCTACAATAGGGAATGCATTTTTAATATGGGTAATTTGATTCTGGTTAATGTAATAAATGTACAGCAGTGAACAATAGATTTTACAAAGACACTTGTGGCAACATGCTCTCATGTTCTCGTTGTACTAATTTAGTTTTACTCACAAAATGTCACATGACTTCAAAGTAGTTCATTGTTGTAAATCTGTTAGGTGAGTGTTTACTTTTAGGGCACAATGAGGACATTTTGAGAGAGTTTAGTGGTTTTATTCATTTATATTTTCCACTTTTGCTGAAATGACACTACAGAGTCAGAGAGTGATTATGAGGACCTCAGGCCATTAGGTCAGTTTGTGCAGTTTGGTGCCAATGGCATAAACAGTGAGTAATGTATCACACTTTAAAGTGCACTAATTTAGTCCGCCAGCTTTAATTTAAACATACTCTGTTTTATTCATTAGTCAGGTATGTTCTACATGTTACAAAGGCTCTTTATTGTAGTGTATGAGTCTTTGACTGTGTTCCATTTACTTTGAATAGCACTTAAGCTCTACTTCAGATGCCAGGCCTGTAATCTGTTATGTGGTCCTTCTTCAAGGGCTCCAGACATTCAGAGCAGAAGTCAACAAACACTGTTTGTTTACTCTGCTTTTGTTTTTTTAAACCAAAAAGACAACCCATCCCTGCCTGTCATTGGAAAACAGTGAAGTACTAGTTAGTCTGAATCCATGTGGAGGGTTTTTTACAAACACGTGTTTTTAAAACCATAATTAGGCCCTGACACAAAATCTGTACACTTCAGTTGAACGGATTTGAATATGTAAAATGTGTTACGAGGAAGGGAACTTTATTCTGACTGGTTAGCCACAAATAATCAATAAACAAACACTAAGGGTCAATTTTTTTTTTTAAGGGTCAAATTTTATTTAAAGGAGGCCTTAAGTTTCAGTTTTGTGTAAATCTGCGACCGCTTAATCTTTCATGAAGGGCAGCTGTAATTTCATCCAGGAGGTTTTATAGGCATCCAGGAATATCTTATTCTCCTTTTATTCACACTTTTGTGGGTTTTTTCATTCCAAAGGAAAAAAATGTTTGTAATCTTTCATTAAAAAGTAATTGCTTGCTCCGCCTCTGAAAAGGCTTGTGTGCGTGATGTCATCATGTGGGCGGAGAAAAGTGCTTTGCTTTAGTGCTGTAAAAGTATTTAGGTGTTTTGTTAGACTTCTTAACTTCATCATGAAAGAGAAAGCAGAAATAATTCGATTTTTAAAAGATTATTGATGTAATTTGACTTTTCATAATATAGCGTCTCTAGTCTTATTAAAAGATTAATATTAATATTCAATCTTCGTATAAATATTCATAACATGGCATTTTAATCAGCCTTTTTAAATTCATCTGTCTTTGTTCACGATGGCAATAGTGTAAAGCATTGCATTCTTAAAAATGAAAGTGTTTTTTTTTTTTTTTTACCAGGATGCCATTTTAAACCTTTTTACAGTTCAAAACCCTTATTGTTAAAAGGGCAGCACACCCCAAATTTGAAATCCCGGCTCACACCGACTGTGGGACCAGCCTGATTTATGATTGTCTGTCACATGATGAATGTGAATTTGAATGCTGGTCTCTGATGGTTTGGTAATACCACTTTGTTTAATGGAAATGGAGACAGGAGATTCATTTTGCATGTTCATGGGCACTGCTGGAGGCGTTGGGTTCACAGACCAGCGCTCTCTGGATGTCCTCACGGCAGGAAAATGACAGTGCTGCCTGCCCAGGCCTGACTGGAGAAAAAAAGCCAAATGGGTCTCTAATATACTGCTGTGTTTTGGACGATCGCTTTTGTCATTTTGGCAGGTAGAGGCCTTTTCAGAGTTCAATTTTACTGTTCAGAGGTTGTGCTGTTAGCAGGCTGAGTTCTCAGTTATGTCTCCAAATAGAATAATGTAGCTTTATTTAAGTATGAACTTTATCTCAGATGTTTTTATGAAGCTAAATGAAATAAAAATAGACACAAGTGAGAGATATAAGAGTACAGAGCTGTAAAATGAATGTGGACAGAAAAGCTCAGAAAAGTTGATGAGAGTTGATGTCTCCATTTGTTCTCCAATTAATCTCATTGCTGCCTGAGAGAAAAACTCTTCAAATATTAAAGAGATCTCATCTCTTGTGTTTTTTAAAGACTTTTTGTGTGTGATTCATCTATTCGCCTTTTGCTCTCACTGATAAAACTATTTAAAATGGCTCTCTTTGCTTGGTTTGTATGCAAACCATCTGGAAACCGAGGTGTTTATGTCAACATTGACTGTGTTGTGACCCTTTATGATGTATGAGGGTGCTTGTCAGCATATACTGTGTTTAATGCATTTGTCTCTGAAACATTGTGGTGTTATTAAATTATCTTGTGGCAGGTAGCAGTGGGCTCCTACATTAATAGGTTAGTGTTCCTGGCTAATATAGTTATTCAGAACCTCGAGTCACTGTATGGAGTCAGTGTTTTCCCTTCAGAGACATAAAGCTTGACTTACTGTCACTTCAGTTATAAATGTAGCAAGAAGCAACAAGCTTCCTGTCTGCTTGTCTGCAATACCGCAAAACATCAACAACATTTTTTTAACCTTTTAATCTGATGTTAGAACGACATGCAGCAGATGTTTTCAAACATTCATGATTTAGAAACACGAATCTGCCCTTTTTTATCAGACGTTCATCAGATGTAAGTTTGCGAACAGTAATTAAAACATGATGCTCTTGAATGTCTTTTGCTTACTGGGTCAGTTTTTAAAAGTTAACACATTTCTGTTTGATTAGTAAAAGAATCGTGGCTGTGTCATAACTCTGTCAAAGTCTTATTTACATTGTGTGTTTTAAATAGTAATTGATTAGTTTTGTACTATTGTTTTTTATTAAATTAATTTAAATTAGGAACGTTTGACTGGATGTCAAGTGTAAACTATTCATTCCGTGTTTATTTACATCTTTTATATTCATATTTTCGCTACTGTTGTCTGTCTTTGTTGCTCCCACGCAGAGAAAAACAATTTATTTGGAAGAAGAACTGGAGATTTCTTGAATTAGAGTTAAATGAATGGGCAGAGTTTCAGCTGGACTCCAGCCACATGTCCAGAGATTTTCTGAGTGGAACTAAAGCAGTGAGAAATCTTGTGTTGAAGTCTTCAGGACCTCATCCTCATCCTCGGACATTGAGGCACCAAAGAAAAAAGCAAAGATAAAGACTCCTAAAAATATGGAAACCTGCAGAACAGTGTGCGTGGTTCATTTTCTGTCTTGTTTTCTCAAGTTTACAACTTCTCTTGTGATCTTAACTTATCTCAACAATGTTTTTCTAAAGTTATCCCAACATTAAAAAGAAAATCAATAACAGAAAAATAACAGTAACATCTGGCTTCTTTTTAACTCCACATTATTTTTAAAAAAATAGTTTTTTTTTAATAGAATTCTCTATAAAGAGTGGCACAGTTTGGCACAGAACTTAGCTCACGGGGCCACATGAGACTCAAACAGGGCCACAATTTGAATCATAACCTCTGGGAGCCACACAATTGGCCGGGTTACTGACTTAAGAAGAAATCTCTTCTCTCTAGTAGGCCTAATAATAGCATCACACAAGTCTTCTCTGTTTTCCTTTTTCCTCCATCAGACGCACAGCTCCACTCAGACTGAAATACCGTCCTGTACTTCCAAAGCACACCCGCTCTCTTTTTAAATTACCACCAGCTTGTTGTGTTTTCGTCTGATTAATTCGTTTCTCATTAGCTTTCTCTTTCGCCTGCTTTTCTCGCTTTCGTTTGTTCTTTATATGCTCGCCATTGTACGTACACAAGATTAGTTTCTCTCTGGAGTGAGGGCTTTATGTCTGGAGGCTTGGGGTCACCGGGCGGCCCTGTCTTCGATGGGCCCCGTTGCCATGGCAGGTCTCCATGGCGATGATGCTTGTGATCGCCGTGGCTGGTGAGGGTCTGATAAAAGAGAGTCGGAGGTATGTGGCAGCTTTGAGATAACAGCACAGCGAGACAGGTTCTGCTGTCATTGTTTACTGTGTGGTTTATAAACCCAAGATTTATCTGGATTACATAATGTCTACAGCTCGGTGTATTAATAAGCACTTGCGTCCAGCAGGGTAGACAGAGAAAATATCCTGATCGCACACCGACCCTGTCAGACACGGATGATCGTGGCTTTATTGGCTCTTTCTGTGCCATTTATAGAAACAGCCGGATAAGTAATATGGAAGGACAACATTGCAAAAAATGAAGCGTTTTGTACGTAGTTAATGGAAGAAATCTTACTTAAATGTGTTGCTTGAGGAACTAGAGATGATTTTCAAAACTGACTAGTTGTCGGAACACCTAGTTGATTAATCGGCTGTTGATTCCAATAGATCATAAACTGACAGACATTTAGGAACCCTACAGATACTCCATATTTCTCTTGGCATGTGGCCTTTGCTCCAACCACATTATTAACATAAAAATCAAATAACACAGTCTTATTGTGGTGTGTGGTCTCTGTAGGGGGCATCATACCAACAGTTCAAGCCCTTGTCCTGCCCCCCTTTTTCTCATAAATTCAATACAACTCCAAAGTCTTTGTTTCTTTATGACAAAGGATGTACATTTCATGTGAGAAACATTATATCCATGTAGGTTTGTTATTGTTTAGCTAAAATGTGTTTTTCTGTGTATAAGGATCAGTATGTAACATTGTCTTGACATGTTAACATAGGTTGTGAAAAAAATGTAAATATTAATTGTAACTTAAAAAATAAAAATAGTACAAATTTTTAGCCAATCACAGACTTCATAAGATCAAATGTGATGCCAGGCCATCCTGCCCAATATATAGGATACATGTTTGTACATATATGTATGTTTTTATTATGTGTTGTTTATAATACACATTTTATATACATAATTATATAGGCAAAATATAATTATATAGACAAAATAGGCAAAAATATTTGATCCAAAACAAGGTTAATTGAATTATAATTTGCAAACTAAATTTTAAAAGCAGATTTTTTTCTTTGTGGTTTACATTTACATACATTTTATCAGTATTTGCGTTCCCTGGGAGTCGAACCCACAACCTCTGCGCTGTCAACTCAAAGCTCTTTTAGTTAAGCTACAGAAACACTCTGTATATTCTGTTTTTATTTGCAGTCTGGCAGGAATCGTGTCCAGATTTTGTCTGCTAGTGTGGATAACAGTGTCCTCAGAGCTGAAGTGAAAATGACAGAGTTCAGTGGCGACGTGTCTCTGTGTTGAAAGCCCAACTGGTGTGTGTAAATCTACTGTTTGAAAAGGCCTCTTTATGTTCTTTTGTGCAACTCTCCAGTATTCAGACATTTGTGTGTGTGTGTGTGTGGGGGGGGGGATCCTGTGTGACGGATGTTAACACTCAGACAGGGTAAATTAAAGCTGAGGGTTGGGGGAAAGTAATCAGTGCTTTTCTGTCTGTTCATATATACTCTGGACTGTATCTATGTGCTAGAGTCTTTCTCAATATGTTACTCTTAAAGCCACAGTGTATTCAAATGGAGGCCCTTATTGTCGGATATGGTTATTGAAAAGCTTGCTTTAATTTTACAGGAAAGTAGCAAACTTATACAATACAGGAAGTCACATTAACTAGCTGGTATTTGTTATGTGCAGTTTTTCCTTACTTTGTAAAGACTTTGTAAAGCAGGTTTATAAAATGGACAGTTCCAACTCTGTGTTCTGATTGGACGAGCTGCATACAGGGCTGCTGCGATGTTGCTTAGCAACCGTAATGAATGTACAGTTGGGCTAATAATCTGTATTACGTATTTGTCGAACATTGTTTTTATTAGGTTGTTTTATGTTGCCACTGTTTTATTGTGTTTAACTTTTATGTCATGTCTAATTATACAGGCTTATGGATTATGGCTTTAGTTATTATGGGATCATTAATTTTTCCTAGAAAAATTTAGAAATCTAGGCATGCTGTTATTTTATAAAGAGGATATTGATCTGAAACCTGCTAAAAAAAGGGACTTGGCCAATACACCAATCTTCTAATATCATTCAAATCATATTTAAGTAAACAGATGTTCAGAACATTTTAAATGACCGTTAATGTAGGATGTTGGAATAACTCATTATATCAGTACTGAAAGCAATATTACATCTTAATTATGATAAATTAATTGAAACATCTGGTTGCCATGAAGCTTCGCTTTGTGTTATGACTTTTATTGGAGACTGTAATGAAGTCTAAATCTGTTTGTCTTACCCAGTATTGAGATCTGAGATGGTCTGTGGTTTGTGCTTTAATGGTTTTGGAAAGTCTGATCTCAGATCAGCATACACGAGCTAAATCTTCCCCCAGGCTCTTGAGGCAGTGCAATGATTGATGCTTTTGTCAGTTAAACACTGAAGCTCCGCACAGCTTTTGTACTTGATAATTATTTCACACTTTGAGAGGTTTATCGAGACCTTCTGCACATCCGTGATTCACATTCATCCCTGATGGAACAATCAGACCTGCAGGGATGAGCGTGTGAGAATGAGTGTGTACCTCAAGAGGAATTTTTTTTATGTTGCTCAGACCCAGCTAACAATTTTACATCCTAACGTTTCCATTATGTATGAAAAATTTTAAAAATGGTATTTGTAAAGTTTTAGGAATGTTCAAAATGTCCACGACGTTTTATTAATGTTATTTGAGAACATTTCCTGTTAGCTGGGGAGGTTGCTCCTCCGAAGCTCAAAATGTGAAACACACACAACAAAATTTGTAAAACACACACAACATAATGTGTGAAACACACACAACAAAATGATCATATGTGATATGTTGTTTTGAGATCTTTCCGTGTAAATCCCATGTAAATTTCCATGTGAACATGTGGTGACGTGTTGTCCACATCTGATCCCAAGGGAATTCCACAAGGGAATTAACACAAAAATGTTCCAAAACCACATTTCACATGATCACGTTTTTTTCCATGTGCAATTCATTATTTATTTATTCTTTTCTGTGAATAAAGTGGTATTTGGCAAATCTGAACACATTCAAGAAGCAGGAGAAACACACTTATTCTCTATTTTTCCCTCGTTGTTGTAGAGTAGAAACATTTGAGATATTAAAGAGATCTCCTTTTCTCCTCTCTCTCTCTCTCTCTCTCTCCCTTTCCCTCTCTCTCTTTGTCCACCTCTCAATCTCTCAGTCCTTGTGGAAACCTGCTTTCGCTTTTGCAGTAGGAAATGCGTTAACCCCCTTTGTACGGTGACAAAGGGGTGTGTTAATCTCACGAGTTAGTGGGCAGGGACATGGGGGTGGGTGCCAGGGAGAGATGAGCGACCGTCTGTGTGTATGAGTGTGTGTGAGCTAGCCGGCTGTCAGAGCGTTCACTGGCCACACGCACGCTACAAGAGCCACAGGGAATGCTTATTGACACACTGGATATTTGCTGTGACCAGGAAAGGACTGCTGGTGACCGACCACAGCATCAAGGTAATAGAATTATGGCTGCTTAAAATAAAGATCCAGAGATCCACAAAGGTCTTTTGTTGCCCTGTGTAACAGGATTTTTTAGTTGTTGGGTCGTGAGAGTTCTTGGGGGGTATAATGGTGGTTTTTGTTTTTTCCTGAATGTTTCTCACACCCTGTAGGCCAAAGTTACACCCTCAGGCTAAACTATTTTCTTTCATCTCTTTGACTTGGGCTTTGTAACGACAGTCCTAAGATGAAAACGAGAACAAGTAGCGTTTTGTCTATAGTACACACCTGCTATCGCCTTTCCTGTGAAAACCAGAAAGATTTGTCTTTGTGTTTTTTTTTTTTTGTGTGACTTATAATGTGTGCTCTGATAAAACAAATAGATGATAGATAGATAGATAGATAGATAGATAGATAGATAGATAGATAGATAGATAGACACAGAATGATACACAGGTGATGAAGAATTATTAGATCTGTCTGTCAGCATTAGATACAGTGTTTTCAGAACCTTCTCTCCCTCTCTCTCTCTCTCTCTCTCTCTCTCTCTCTCTCTCTCTCTCGCCCCACCATGCCGGCATGCAGCCTGTCTCCATGACAACACCTCAGGTCAGCTCTGAGAGGTGGGAGGTAGTCAGTGTCAATTTTTTCTTCTGTTTTTATAGCTCGTTTCTCTCCCTTTCGGTCTCCCTGTGAGACAGCAGCTGTTCGTGACAGCTTCATGAGGGGCTGGAGGCTTCCACAGTTTGCTTTAAAATCACAAAACAATACAGTAAAGCAGAAAGGCTTTCACTCGCTGCGCCTTTGTGGCCGTCTCCCATCAAAAGCGATGTGCTCCGGTTGAGTGGGGGGCTGCGGCGGTCGGCGTGTTTCTGATAATGCGAAATGAATGCACGTGTCTCGAGGGAAAGGACTAATGTATGCGGAACCATGAACCAGCACGTGTGATATGGAGGTGCCGCGGGGGGTGTCAATGAAAGCAGCTCTCTACTGATTTAAGACATGGCCTTGTGCCTACACAGAGGCAATCATTTTTTAGAAATCCCATTGGAGCCAAAAACAACTCGCTTTTTTTATTGCACACTGCAGTTAGATGGTGATTAGCACCTGTCTTTACTTTCTGACTGTATCTGTGAACAGGAAGTGTGTTTGATTCTGCAGTTATAAAGAAACAGTTCACCCAAAAATACATTTTTATCATCATTTGCTCACCCTCATGTGGTTTCATTTCCGTATGACTTGCTTTACTGCACGGAACATAAAAGCAGGAATGTCTGATTCATGAATGAATCAGATTTTTGTTTGATTTGTTTAGGAACTAATTCGGTTCCTTTGATTCAATGGTTTGTTCACTCTGGTTAACAAACAGCTCACAGAAGATTGTAAGTGAATAATGATGCCTGTGTGGCTTTAGAAAACTTATATATAGCGCATGAGTTGTGTGACTTCTGCATTTTGGTAATTTCACGTTGTATTTTTCTGTGCTCTACAAAGACAAAAATTATAAAGGTTTGGAACATCACAAGGGTAAATAAAAATTAACTAAATAATGACATCATGACAGAATTTTAATTTTGGGTGTTCCGTCCCTTTAAGAGATTCATGCTAGAAGCCCCTTTAAAATGTGATTCTCTTAGTCATCCAGCTTGTCTCATTTCAATTATTCCATTATGTTTTTACAGCACACACATCTGAGCAGTGGACATCTGGTTGGAACGGAGGACTTGCTCTCTGATACAGTCTGAGCAGGTATGATGTATTTTATGTTGTAAGCACACCTGATTTGAGTGTCCTGAAACCAAAATAAATATAACTGAGCTGAAATTCTGATTCAACACAGCAGATAAATTAAATGTAAAATCCACTAAAATACAGTGAAATGTAGACAGCAGAAAAAACTGCTGAATACACACAAATAAACAGGAATATGCTGTTCTGAAGTGTTTGATTCTGTCTCTGAGGGCTAAAACCGGCAGTCAGCTGTGTTAGCCAACAAGTGACTCACCTCATACAGATCCATAATGTCCCATAGCATCTTATCTGATTCAACAGGAAAAATGGCTCTGGCACAACAAGAATCTGAATATGCATTAATTTGAGAAAATAATTTGAGTACTAAAGTTCAACGATATTACCCAGAATGCCTCATGCTCTGGCCAAGTCTTTGAGTAACGTTCATGTTCAATACAAGATAAACTCTGTTTATTATAGTTTGTCTGGGTAAAGTTAAAAGCAGTTTTCCAGATACAGGAATTACACGAGTAACGTAAAATTTGTCTACCAATTTTACAGCGCAAATAAGATTTAAAATACTAGACAGTTTTTCTAGTATTTTACCAGAAATGTAGGTTTAACATCTTCACCTTGAAGTCTTGGTCTCGTTTACTTCTGTTGTCTGTGCATTAAGTGTAACCACAAAGTTTTATAGTTTTTGTAGAATAAATGTCACAAATCAGTATATCTTAACTTGTAATAAAAAACATATTTGACACGCCACAGTCTCTGATAGTGTAATTAAAACTGCTGCGTGTGTTTGAAAGACTTAAGCTGAATGGACCTGAATGTGATTCTGCTCTAATGATGAACCTGCTGTGTTTTACTGTGTTCTGAGAACTTCTGGTCCATTAGAGCTCAGATCTTCAGGCAGTGTGCTCCACAGCTCAGATGTGTTTTGTAGTAAGGAGCAGATAGAAACGGACAGATCCCGTGCCGTGTGCATGATGAAGTTTGCTGCCGGGAAGTTGTTTTCTGACAAATAATGTCGTCAACATTTTTGGGGTTTGTTTTTGGCTGGACCGAGAGCCATATTCTCTAGCTGAGTCACGGTGGTTCTTCATTGCTCTTCAGTTTGGCTTAAAGGGACAGTTCCCCCACAATTGAAAATACTGTGACCATTTATTCATCCTTATATCTTTTGAAACTGAGATTTTTTCTTTTCTGGAGGGTAAAAGGAAATTTACTACAAAATCTTTGAGCTGCTGTTTTCCATACAATGAAAGTGAATGGTAATTTTTAATTCACGATTTTTAGGAAATAATGACTGAAATTTTAGCCATATGACTGTTTGAAAACTTTCAATAGTATGCAAATCACAGACTACATTTATGATGCTTTTTTATGGTCCGTTTTTTGTTTCTTTTGAAGCTTCACAGCCTCTGTCCCCATTCACGAGAGCAGCCAGGACATTTTGGGGTGAACTATCCCTTTGATTTTTTTTCTCCAAAGCAGATTTGAGCTTTGGCTTTATAACTTCAGCTAAATGTACAGCTAAAGGGTTAGATGGCATCACAGGTATTATGTGATAATTCAGTCTAGGGCACAGGCAGTTTGAACTGTGTTTTAACTGTGATATCAGCACATACTGTAAAAGCTCTGGTTCACCCACACACAGCATTGTGGACAGATGACCACAGCTTATCTGTAACAGATGGAAGTGAGAGAACGAGAGCCAAACCATCTTTTCCTCCTCCATTCTCTACAGTAGAGAGAGATTTTAGTGTAACACAAATAGATGAGTAAAATTTGGAAAACAGTCTGCTTTGGATATGTGATTTAAAAACATATCATGCACATTTTGTCATTTTTAAGGTTATGCTGTTTAGTAAATGTTTTTTAATGCACTTTTTAAGCACTATGAACAAACAAAAGTACTGTATTGTACTGCTTTTGGTAACATATTTACCAACATGTTTAGAGTGTTCCTGTAGCTCAACTGGTAGAGCATTGCGTTAGCAGCGCAAAGGTTGTGGGTTCGATCCTAGGGAACACAAATACTTATAAAAAAAAATGTATATCTTGAATTCAAAGTCACTTTGGATAAAAGCAGCTGCCAAATGAATAAAATGTAAATATGAACAACATATTTATTATATATGTTTGTTCCGTAATTTTCATATAAGCAGTCAGTCTTTATTCTCACTGAAGTCTCATAAACCTTAACTAAGACATAACACAGTAACAGTTCATTAAGCATTGAGTCAGATATGAGCTGAAGTAAAGACTTGATTTATTTATTTATTCTTGATTTATTTATTATCTGGTTTACTGAGTGAAGAAGCAGTTTAGATCAGACTAGCCAAGTTCCTCATCTGATAGCTTTGACCTTCATCATTTTCTGCTCATTGATGTAGCCCTCACCCTCATAGTGCTTCTCCAGAATACAAATAAGCCTGCATTACAATCCTGTGGCCTCCAATAAAGAGGAGATCTTTCTTAAAACACGTGGACCTTTGCTTTCTCATCACTGGTGCTGTATAGATTTTACACATGAGAACAGTGGAGAAGCACATTATACAGTCTGATCATCAGATTGCGGGACATTGGAGAGCTTTTTACAGCCAGTATTGAATAAAACATACTTTCCCCCGTACAATAACACATGCTGGAAAAAAGGATGTTAGAATGATGTCAGACTCACAGCTTTCAGGAGCCATTGAATCATTTCTGGTCAATCCCGGCTGCTTTCTAAATATTTAATGCAGAGAAGTAGATTTTGAGAGCTTGACAAAAGCATCATTTCCTCTGTGTTATTGGATGACTTTAAAATATAATTAACATTATATTAGTACATGAATCATTTGTCATCTTTATGATACAGAATAATTTTGTAATAAAAATTGTGATTACAGGATGTTTAAAATCTTTCTTCTGTCAGGACATGCTATGAACCTGTTTGTTTTTTTTACAGGGCTTTGATTTTCAAATCCGGTTAAGATCAGACTTTTTACACCTGGTTTTAACTTCCATCTCAAAAGTCTCCTGTGACCACTTGTGATTTAAAGACAGATTTAAAGTGACAGGTCACTGTTTTAGTTCATTACTTTTAGTCACTAATCTCTCACATCGTTGCTTGTTTTAAACCTTAAAACCTTAAAAGGGACAAAAACAGCACTTTGTTGCTTTTAAATATACCTAAATTTGAATTGGAAATTTGCATGCCATAACACTACATTTCCCATGAGTCCTCTGGGTCGACGTGAAATCCAGTGATGTGATTGACCTCAGGTTTGTTAGACTGTCAGATGGCTAATTTAATTAATAGACAATTATTTCCTTAAAGAGTTTCTATTAATAACATTTTAGAGCTTTAAAATGTTGAACGTTGTTCTTCCACTATCATGATGCCAAAATGTTTGACTGTAACAACAGATGCTAAACTGCTATTTAGAATTACATGATTTTTGATTACAGTAAACTACAGATTACAGTACATGAGAGATCTGCTTAAATATTTGTTTGTTTCATATGGCAGTTCAGGTCAATCTGTGTTTCCAGTGTAAACTTGTGTACAGTGATACAATGCATCAGCGTAACTAAACTGTAAACAGCACAAAGTAACAATGCAGCTTGTGATTGGCCAGACAGGAGTGTTGCTGACAATCAGCAGCTATCAAAAGCTCAGGAGAGAAAGAATGTTCTCTAATTCTGCTGATGCTGGGAGAAACGACTGACCCTTTAGCCGCGGATAACCCCACGCCAGCGCCACACTAAATGAAGTTAGCTCATTTATTTAGATAGCACGTCTGCGCTAACTCCGGGCAGTGACCTTCTGAAACAAAGCAGGCCTGAGGTTTTGCATTGTCTTGCTTCCGAAAGCATCAATTGTTGGTTTTTGGACACAGCTGTAGCGTATTGGCCAACAGAGCAGTTCAACACAGACAGTTTAAGGTTCTTAAAAGTTATTATTACTACTTCTGCAGTGCAAAAGATTTCCTGTAAAAATATCTAAACATCCTTAAAATTGTGCAAGACGTGTTTTGCGAGAATGTGTCTTAAATTAAGTTTTTTCCTTTTTACTCATAATGTTTTATGCTTTTAATGCTTGTTTTAGGAATATTTTTGTGTAGTTCATGCAAAAATTGTAAATAAATAAAACTGTTTATCAATAGGGTAATAATAATGGTTAGATATTTTCACTGGTAAACAAGACAAAAAAGTTTATTTGCAGAGTAAATCATATTGTTAAAGCGTTATATAAAGCAAAACTAAATGCTTCTGTGAGTTTTTCAAACAGCTAATTGAAAACAATTTTATTGACTCTTTGACACCAAACTCCATTTGTGCCATTCAAAATGAATGAGTCAGGGCAATGCATTTGAGAAACCATGAGAACATACTGAGATTCGATTGGCCCAGAGATGCATTATGAATTAAAATGCAAAACAGTGCAGGGTAATGACTACAGAGCAAATACAGGTTAGTAAACAAAACGTAACCCTTTAGAAACAGTTAAAAGGATTTATAGTATAAAAGCTCGCTGTATCATCTGTGTTTCTGTGGTTATATCTGTCATCTAATTCTTCGCTGAAGGGCTTCACTTTTGTGTGCAGAGAGACATTTAATGTCCTTTCTCATTTGCCCTGAAGGCATCCAGCGCTAAAGCAAAGAGCTGTCGTTTCTTTTCATTCTTCAATGGCAGCCGAGAGCTGTCGAGAGCGCTTTTCTCAGTAGTGTCCTCTGCTTAGATTTACATTAAAAAGATGGATGGGTTTAGCTGAGTTTTCTGTGTTATTTAATAGGCTGGTGTGTGTAACAAGTGTGTTGCCGTGGTAACAGAGAGATGGGTAAATTAGCGACCCGGTTTGTTCTCTTGACTCAGGTCTTCTTCAGAATGAAGGAGCTTGTTGAGAAGAACTTGGTCTATGAGAGAAAATAAGTTTCCCATGTATTTAGTTTGAGGGTATGTGCTCCAAATCACTGTGGTCAGGAACAAAAGCTTATTCTTGCTGGTTTAATTGCTTTTAAAGCGGTTGTGCTATTTTTGTGTATTATTTTTATCATTTTATGTAATTTTCCATCAAGATTTGGAATTCTGGAAGGTTTTTGCTTCAGAGAAGTTTTACTTTGGAATGTCAAGTTTAAAAACAACCCAACAAGATAAAAAAATGTCTAAAAATATTATAGATAAATATATATAGATATATAAAATTGAACTATGTATTTTATACCTGTATGTTGCTACCACATAACTTTTAGGCTTTTTGGGATACAGTAATTGAATTTACAGTAATTTAAATAACGTTTAGGCCATTATGGTATTTTGTGGATTGGTCTATGAGATAGTAATTCTTTAAAAAGTTCACACTGTTGCCAGACCAAAAACTTTGTATGTGTTCTTGTGTGTGTGTGTTCATATGAAGTTTTACTTGTTTTATTGGACTGAGTTTATTTTGTGTCTCATTCTCATGGTAATATCCAGCCCAGCTCAAAACACACACTGAGAGACCTTTCCTAACCCGAGATGGACACTGTGTTGATGGTTCTCACACTTTGTACACGTTGTGAAGGGCAAACGTGTCTTTAAAGAGATTCATGCATTTATAGCATAGACCTATTCTGAGCTTAATCCAAAAAAAGTTTTCTGAACTGCCAAAACATTTTGGTCTATGATATTAAAACAGCAACACACACATTCAAATGTGTCTGTTTACAACAAACAAACTCAAGTACAAAAGGTTGAGCAAAATGAGCTTGTGAAAAGAGAATCGCTACTTGTCAACACAAACAACAAGTTTGCCAAACCCACAGAAAACAGCAGTAGGGTGTGATTATGAATGAACCCGTATGAATGAAGTTCAGCCGTTTGGACCGTACGGTACGGTTTCTTTTCACCCTTACTGTAAAAGTCCATTCATATGTAAACTGTGCCATTCAATTGCATATATTCTTCTCAATTTTTGCAGGGATTATGCTGAGATAAATACAAGGTTTGATGTTATGGAAAAGCCTGTGGCAAAATTTCTCTTACTGTAACTGGCTCTAGTAAACGGTACTGTTACTGTAAAAGAGTTATGAATATTATCCGGCCAATCAGAGAGCGAATAGCAGCCTGTGTCATATTTCCTGCTGACCTGTCGCAACTTTTATAATCTGACTCAGCAGTAATATAATCACTGGTTTGCCCCTTCAATGACATCAGCTTTCTCATAAAAGAAGGTTAAATTCTTTCTCACGTTGAGCCATGGTGCTCACGAGGGCAGCACAGGTTTGAGTCAGGCTCGCAACATTTCTTGATGTTTTTCCAAGTTTGCTTTGATTCTTCCAGTTCAATCAAAAAATTACCGCCAACGTCTGTCTGTATTTTAATTCAGGATTAGACAATAATTCATCATACTTTCATCTTAAAGACCCAGTATTTTTTTCACCGAATCGTTATGGAAACTAAAGGTCAGTCACAGCACTGGTGGCATGGCAACAGCCAAAGTGATTGACTGTTTCCATTTAACTGTCACCGTGGCTCTACTGCGATTGATTGGTTCAGGTTGTTCCATTGGGAGTTTGAACAGATACATCACAGCAGCCGTCAGACACGCTCCCCACATTATCCTTAAATACCTTCATAGCCGCACATTAAACATTCAAACAGTATTAAAAATAATCATTATTTAGCCACCCTTACGTTGTTCTAAACCCAATTTGAAATTTAAGTAATAATTTCCAATAATTTTCCTGTACAGTGAGCTGTTAACTTGAGAACTTCTTCATCAACAAAGCAGTAAGTTCTGGTTTGTAAATGTTAAATGATCAAATTGTTAATTGTTATCATTATAAATCATTTTTGTTTGTTCCTCACACAGAAGTGTCATTTTTGTTCCACGGTCTAGTTTATTCTAGTGAGATTAACGCTAACGCTGGACTTCCTCTCCTGGCCACTGACCTTTTTATCTCAGACTGGAAATTTTTGCCACTGACTGATTTTAACTCGTGTCTAAGCAACTGGCCCTCAGTGTAGATTTTACACAGCCTGCGGTGTATCTAGGAAACCGGCCTCTTATGACACAGAGTAACATGATGTACAATCCACAGCATGTGGTGATCTCCAGAAAATCCTATGTCTGTCTGATAATTTCACCTTGATATGAATCTTTTGATCTACAGACTCATGCGCTCTCTCTCTCTCTCTCTCTTTCTTTCTTTCTCTCTCTCTCTCTTGCTGTTTGACTCAGTCATGGTTTCTGAGCTCATGCATTATGCAAAGCAGAGCCCATTTCCCTGACACAGTCTTGTACCTGCTAGCCTGAACACACAATGCTAGTGCTCTACCACATTATACACGTCTTGTGTCATTAAAGAGCTCATAAATTCTACCCAGAATCTTTCTTCATTCTTTAGGTTTATGTTGTTCAAACATTGGAGTCACATCACATTTGTTGATAAAACACATCTTTGATTCCCATTTAATTTTTACCTACATTTTATGGAAGTGATTATTTGTTTTTTGCAAATGTGGTTGTCACCACCTGAATTCTCCGGAAGTGAATTTGGTTGTAAAATTTTGTCACTTGCTTAAATAATCAAACACAGTAGATGGGAGTTTAGAGCTAATCTAGGGTTTGTTGATCTAGAGTTTAGTTTAACTGTAAAATTAAAACCAGGATCTAAATTATGGACTAAATGTAACCCTGATTATTTTAAAACACGTTTTAAATTTGGTGCAACAGAATTAATAAATAAACATGGATTTAATCTAGGTTTAGGACTAATCCTTATTGGTGCAACCCAGCCTAAGTTTTCAGAAGAGGAATGACACTCAATTTAGCTGAAGTGTGTACACAGCCAATGTGTACCACAATATGCTATTGTTACGGCATTGTTAGTCCTTTGACTATCTCTCCGGTTTATGGGTGGAAATGAAGGTATGCTTCAGAAATTTCCATTCAGTGGACGCTGAAAACCAAACATTGCAACAAAGGGCTTTCTGGAGCAGGGAAAGCAATGTGCTTCTTTGTCTCTGGTAGTTTACCTCAGAGGTAGCCAACAGCCAGCTGTTTAATTTTGTGCTTCCACCATGCGTGTTCAAGTCCATATGTCACTGCTCTGGGTTTGCCCATTACAGAGTCTCTGTCCCTTCCAGCTGAATGCCCTTATATGTTTCTGTGCATGTTAAGACAGTCAGCGCATGTGTTTGGTGTTGGATTCCCTACCGAAGATCTTGTCTTTGTGCTTTTAATAGCATAAACATTTCATTCTTGCTATCTCTTGTTTCTCGTTTAGTCTCACTGGCTAGCCTTGGATGCCGCTGTATGTTTGAATGGTCACACTGAGCGTGGATCGCAAGGCCCGGTTGCTTTGACCTGGTGGGGAAGGATTTTGACGTAACACACCCTGCCATGGACAGGAACAGGAAGTGCATGCTGTGTGGAGGAGCTATGATACTGCTGCTGCTGGGTCACATGACCACTGCGTTAGAAGTGCCTCTAGATCGTGAGTATTACAAAAAAAATCTGTCAATTAACTTTAATTCCCTGTAATAATATTTAATAATTCCCATGAATGAGGTTTTTTAATTTTAAAACAGCCATAATAAAGCTGCTTTATCTACATTGTAATTAGTGCATTAGAAATAGCTTGTCTAAAAATACAGATAAAGCTGCTGTGGGTAACTTTTGTACCAGAACTGGGACCAAATACAATTTGTGTTTCCATAAACTGGTTTGGCAAACACTCCCCCTATCTCCCACTGAGCAAACAGGTAGCCCCACCCCCAACTCACATCATTGGTTAAACCACATGAAGTATTCAATGTTAAAAATGCCAGCATTTACAATTTTCGAGGACAGAAACCTACCTACATATTAATATAGGATAGGTGACAGCTTTTAATAAGCCAAAAGTCCAAGACTTTTGAGGCTACAGTGCATGACCCATCCTCATCAGGGTCGCTACAGCCAATCAGTCATCGACTGCATTAGGGGAATGAAGCGGCATGAGAATTGCATGATGGGAAATGAGCGCCCAACACACCTCTGGAAGTTTCTCTGAGGGAACCTGAATTTGTTTGATCTTCTCTTCTATCTTCTCTTACACTAATTTGAACCCTTTATTTTCTGCTTATGTACTTCCTGAATCATTTGGACAAAAAAGCAAAAGTTCTGGAGGGATGTAAGTTCGGGCACTTTGCTGTGACATCTGTCCTTCATTTAGCTTTCTTAATTTTTTATTTCATGTCTGTTTTTTTTCAGTTTGAAGTGTTTCTGTCTGTTGAGATGCATATTTAACATGTTTTTTTTTTATCAAACATTGTACAAGTCAAAACTGTACAGTCCAAATTATAAAGCTAAGCACAATATAGCTCTTTCTGCCATGCCAACAAGAACTCTCACGGCAGTCTGTGTTGCATGTTGCATGCTTTTTGGTTGTTTGTCCTCCTGAGTTTTGATGTGCTGTACATACAGTAGATTGAATAAAATGAGGCACATTATATTTTTAGATTTTTTTGCAGAGTCAGTTTTTGAAAGGTTGGAACATCTGTGTGGAATGTGTGTGTGTGAGTGACAATAGAGATGTTTGTATTTACACCCCTCTCTGTGCTTTAGTGCCACAACCTCCCACAATAACTCATCAGTCCCCTAAGGATTACATCATCGACCCCAGAGAAAACATCATTATCCACTGTGAGGCCAAAGGAAAGCCTCATCCCAGGTGGGTGTCACTTTGAATCACCATGGTTACCATCACGGCAAATTCCACCACTGTGGATGGATGCATAACAATTTGTAGTCCTCCTGTTAAATTCAACTAACTTTATGTAGGTTTTTAAAGGGCTGTTTAGCCAAAAATAAAACTTTTGTTCCTTCATGCGTGTGTATTATTTTCTTTCTTCTGCCCAGCTATCAGTTTTAGGCTAACATTTTTTTTTTAATTCTGTAACATTTTTAAGAATAACATTTTTGATGTAAATGGTATATACCGTGAAAACACAATATTAACGTATAATAAAAAGTTATCCATACATCTTGGGTTCTATAACTGTGTAAAGTGTTCAGAAGCCGTCTTAAGCTTTTTGCTGCTTTTTAGACCCTGACAGTGTAAATTAACATCCACTTGTGTTGTATTTTTTCTAATGTCTTCTGTTATGTAAGAAAATAATGACATCAGGATGAGAATTTTATGACAAAATGTTAATTCTTGCATGAGCTATTCCCTTTACTGAACTTTCTAAACACATCATTAAAGAGTCACATAGTTATAAACAACAATATTGATTGTAACTTCACCGAGTGCATATAATCAATGTCCCAGTTTCGCAACCTTCACATTCCAGCTTTTCTTGGACACGTAACGGCACTCACTTTGACCTGGAGAAAGATCCAAAAGTCATAGTGAAGCCCAACTCAGGCACTTTAGTGATCGACATCAGCGGAGAGAAGGCGGAAGCGTACGAGGGCGTTTACCAATGCATTGCCCGCAACGAGTACGGCTCAGCTGTGTCCAACAACATCTTCATCCGACAATCAAGTAAGACCTGTTTCAGTCACAGCTAACAGGGTACACAAGTTACCATGGGAATGACTTCATTCCATTAATGATCATTGATGTCTGCTCCCAGGATTTCCAACATGCATCAAAAATCAAACTGGAAAGCAAATTCCACAGTTTTGCACTCATATCAATTTTGTGTCATAGGGTCCCCCTTGTGGTCAAAAGAGAAAAATGAGCCAATCACAGTGCAGAAAGGCATGTCTCTAGTGCTGCAATGCAGACCACCGGCCGGCCTGCCTCCTCCAATCATCTTCTGGATGGATAACAGTAAGAACAAATCACGTACACTCACGTAGCATCTCCTGCTAGTACAAACCAACTCTGTATTGTCTCATTTGTTTGTGTTTACATGTGCTTTACTGCTTTACATGGTGACTATATATGTAAATCCACTTGGCCTTTCTACCCAAACTGAGCTGGCTAAGTTTAGCTTATTGTTCACACAATACATAAAGCCTTTAATCTGTAACGTAATGTGTTAGATTTTCAGAGACTTCCCCAAAACAGTCGCGTATCCCAGGCTTTAAACGGAGACCTGTTCTTTTCCAACGTGGTCATGGAAGACACCAGAAACGACTACATCTGTTACGCCCGCTTCCCGCACACCCAGACTATACAACAGAAGCAGCCAATCACAGTCAACGTGTTGGACAGTAAGTGTTTTCTGCCTACTGCTCAAATACAGTGACCCGGTTTTGTTTTACTTCAGTCCACACATCTGCTGTGCTAATACAGTGTGTAAATCAGAGTAAACAGCATCACGTGACATGACATGAGAAAAATGCAGCCTTTTATGAATTAAATTAAGCCTGCAATATTCAATCATGTTTATCTGTTAATTTTTTGGTTTTTGACATTTCTGTTTATTATTTTGCTTTTTCCAGACACACCATTTTCCCAGTTTTGCATGCTCATTATTTTCTGTTGTATTACAGTTGAAGCTATGAATGACACTGTCTTGGCAGCTTTTTTGAATGGCTCAGATTTTTGGGGTGGTGAGTGCTAGCAAACTTTTACCAAGTGAACCCAGCCTTCATCTCAACCATCACCCGTGCCTCTGCCTAACCAGGCATAGCTCATCACCTAATATATCACCTACTTAACCAGGAATATAACCCACCCCTATAGAACCCCAATCCTGACATTAAATCACTCATCAAAATGAAGGCCTCACACTTCATCGCACCCACTCAGGATTAATATTAATTTCAATTTCTAATCTGCTTTCTGAAAAGTCAGATTCTGCTGAATCTGACATTACTGGATCTACCTACCTTAGATGACGAAAATAGTTTTGCCTTAACATTTATACTCTGTTCCAAAACCTAGTTAACCGGCTACTAGGCAGCATTTTAGGGCCATGTAATGACTGTTTTAAAAAGTAGGTTTGCTAATTATGTTGCCTTTAAAGACAGCAGTGCCTTATTTATGGCAACATCAGGGCAATCCCATAATGCATTGCGAAAATAAATCCAAAATGGCGGAAGACAAATTTTTCTGTTTTCAGTTTCTATGTGTTGGCAGAAATGCTGTCTATGTTGAGCAGTCCAAATCAGTCATGCATGTGGCTGCATGACATATAGGATGCTGCCTTAGAAGGGAGCTGCCTATGTAGGGAGTAAGCAGGGAGGCACCTCATTAGGTTTTGGAACAGAGCTTTTTTCTACCGGTCAATCCATTAAACTTCCTTTGAATAAATTAACAAATATCTGATTCTGATGATAAGGTAACACATCTAACAAAAATCTCTTTCATTTCTGATTCTTTTTTCATTTGGATCCTTCCATTCTCTTAAAGGCCTTGATCATCCAACAGAAGTAATGGAAGGATAAATCGCTTCTCATTCAATATGAGGTTCACTTGATTATGGATGTGAGGGAAATTTTGGCACAAGACTGAAGGTTCTAGAATTACATCTCAGGTTCTAAGGAACATTTCCCAGGTTAAAAGAGAAGCAAACAAAAGTTGTGACAGATCTGATCTGCAATGTGTTATTTGTACACCTCTAGCTTTTCCTACCTTATTCATGTGTGGTTTAAAAAATCATTCCGTCTCAAGTATTAACAAAGGAGGTCCTGGCCAATAGCTGGCTGGATATAAGACACGCCTATCTAATTGTGGCCAATCCTGTTCTAGACAGTCCATCTGGGGAGAGAGCCCCTTCATTTTTGCACCCACCGGGAACACGCAGTACAGCCATGGTCCTGAAGGGAGACACACTGGAGTTGGAATGCATCGCGGATGGCCTGTGAGTAGCTGGAATTGGGAATAACCCAGTGCAATGTACTTTTTTTATTCCATTTTTAATCTCATTTTTCTCTCTTTTATTGTAATTGGGATCAATTTGTGGTGATGTCTTTACACATTCACACATTTATTCAATGCTGAATTTGTGTCTTATTTGTTCCTTTTAGTCCGACACCAGACATCTCCTGGAGTAAAGTAAGTGGAGAGTTGCCCAGCGGCCGCTTTTCATTCCACAGTTTCCAGAAAACCCTGAAGATAACGGAGATGACAGAAGCAGATGGAGGAGATTACCGCTGTTCAGCCAGGAACCGCTTGGGGAGCAACGATCACATCATCACTGTCATGGTCAAAGGTCTGTCACAAGACTTTATCTAAAAATAATCCTGTTTACTTACACGTCACTACTCTTGACTTATAATGCATTCAGAATATACATTTTATCAGTATGTGTGTTCCATGAGAATCGAACCCATGACCGTGTTGTTGCAGGCACCACATGCTACCACTTGAGCTATAGCATCATTCCCGACTTGTCAAATATCATACAGTTGTTACAGTACACAAATACCACCGTTGCCCCATCACCTAACGTAATTGAAGCAATGCATTTTTGCAATGCATTGTGGGATTGTGTCCAACCTTACTGTTGCTTTTTAGTCTGGACGAAAGCAAATCTCCACAGATATGTTCCAACATCCAGCAGAAAACCATTTTAGAAAAACATGTAATTGCAGTGAAGGAAGGATTAACTTCAGTTAATCCCAGGGGTTTGGAAATTAAATGTTCGGCAAGCACACGTTTGCCCATGTAATGTATAATGGGATGTTTGTAATCTTTACTCAATAAACCTACATTTTTCAACTTCCACAGCGGCACCTTTTTGGATCAGCGCTCCTCAGAACCTCATCCTTGCTCCGAAAGAAACCGGAATGCTCAGCTGCCGGGCGGACGGCAACCCTAAACCCACGGTTACCTGGTCTGTCAATGGAATGCCCATTGAGAGTATGTGTTGCATTTATATTCCCTTGAGGTTAAAGGGATGGTTACAGGTTACAGGCATGGACAAATGAATATATTTATCATGGAATTTCTTGCTAGACTCACCTACGGATCCCAGTCGGAAAATGGAAGATGATGTCATCATCCTTAGTGATGTACAGACCGGATCTAGCGCAGTTTACCAGTGTAACGCCTCTAATGAGTACGGATACCTGCTGGCCAATGCCTTCGTCAGTGTCCTGGGTTAGTTAGTATTCACATCTATACACTCTTCAATCAAAAGATTTTGTTTGATCCTATTGGTCCACAGCTCTCTGAAATTCTTGATTCTGATTGGTCAGTCGCACCATTCACTGTTTGGGGATTAATTAGCTATAACGACTGACTGCCTGTACATTATGGTTAACATTTTACTCTCTCTTATACTATTTACCATTTATTGTACATTAGATTGTTACTGTATGTAATCAGTCATTAAATATAATGTATTACATTTCAGCTGAACCGCCAAGAATTCTGACCCCCCCAAACCATGTGTACTCAGTCATCACAAACAGCAGAGCCCTGCTGGACTGCTCTTCATTTGGATCGCCACTTCCAAAGATCGCTTGGTGAGTTTCGTAATTGTTATTGCTTAAATATCTGTTTAACCTTCCTGAAAAACAACATTAAAAGAACAGTTAACCAAAAAATAAAAATTGACATCACTTTCTCACCCTCATGTCATTCCAAACATGTATGACTTATTTCTTCAGTTGAACACAAAACAAGATATTTTAAGAAATGTCTCTGTGGATTTGTGTCCATACAATGGAAGTCAACGGGTGCCACTGTTGTTTGGTTACCAACATACTTCAAAATATCTTTTTTGTGTTCCTCAGAAGCATAACAGTCATACAGGTTAGAAATGACATGAGGGTGAAAAAATGTTGGAAGTATTTTTATTTTTGGGTGAACTATCCCTTTAAGTGTAAAGGCTTTCTGTGTTGAAAGATGATTATGTATCATCCGCAGGTTTAAAGACAGTCAAAGCATACTGGATGGCGACTCGTACATCATTCATAAGAACGGTACCTTAGAGATCAGTGTGGCTCAGTCACAAAATGCCGGCAAATACACCTGCATGGCCTCTAACAATCTCGGCAACAAAGAGAATCACGTACATTTGGAAGTGAAAGGTAAGAAAAGTTAGCGAGCTATAGTGCACTCATATACGTATAAGTATATAAAAAAGTTATATTGGGCTTTTTTCTTCAGAACCAACACGGATCCTGAAACAGCCAGAATACAAAGTGGTTCAGAGGAACAGCGTGGCTGTGTTCGAGTGTAAAGTAAAACACGACCCCACGCTTTTCCCCTCTATGATCTGGCTCAAAGACAACACAGAACTCCCTGATGACACACGGTATGATCTGTGGATCTTTATTTTAGTTATTTGCAGCATTTTAAAGGTGTAATTTAACTCTGTAGCGCTATAAAGAAATGTTTTTTTGACTCGGTGTGTGTGTTTTGTGGGTGTAGATTTGAGGTGGGCTCAGATAGTCTCACTATACATGACGTGACGGAAGACGATGAGGGCACATACACCTGTATTAGAAACACCACCCTGGACCACGATTCTGCCAGTGCCACGCTCACTGTAGTTGGTACGTTTAAATGTTATACATCTAACAGAATGTGCAGACCGCCCACCTAACGTGGAATGTTTTTAGAATGTTGGCTAACATACTCTAAGGGTTCTTTTAAAGTTATCAAAAACATTCTGTTAGTAGAACTTTTTTTATCAAAACAAATATATACCCAAGTAGTAGTTAGTGTAATGTTTTAACAATGTTAACATGTTTCTTGTAACCAAGCACAAATGTTAATACAACGTCTAAAACACTGGACGTTTTGAACATTCCTAGAATTTTCAAAATAACATTTTTAACATTTTGTTGTTATCTAATGGAAACATTAAGGAAATGTTTTTACAACCTAAAATTGTTGGCTTGATAGGTCCTTCCTAGTGGTACAGTACATCATTTTATTAATTACACTTTATTCCTACTTTAGTCACTGTTCTGTGTGACTTCACACACTGTGTAATAGATCTACAGCACCTAGATCTGTGGTCTTTGTAAAAGGTTTGATGATTTTGCTATTGTATTCAATTGTAGATTAACTGGGTGCTAATATAGACTTTCAGTTGTTCTGTTTTGTGTCACTAACTTTGAACTTTCACCCAAAACTGCTTTCCTTGTTGTCAGAGGCCACACCAACTCCACCTGTAGTACTGGGTAAAACTCACTTCCTGTCGCTTCCCAAACAGGTCGCAGACTGTTTGACGTTTGAAGCGTTTGTGTTTTTGTTGTTTTTTTTGTTTATTCTCCATCACATTTCTAATATTTGGTTTTGAATGTGTTTTTGAATGCTTCCTTGTAATTAAATTAAGGCAATGTTGTTGTTTTATCTGGTTCTTAATCTCAGATGAGGCAGGAAACTCGACTTGGGCATTCAGTGGATGCTGCCCAATTTATGCCTTATTTGAGGAAATAAGAACCAGTGTGGTTTATGTCAACTTTTAGACACAATATACCCTTTAAGACCTTTCGTTTGATCAAAAATCATGCCTTTAACAGAATGTCAGTCTGTGGTGTATTTAATTTCATAAACACTTATGTTTTTTGGTCATTTACATCTGGGTCATTTTGGCTTTGTTCAGACAGGCAAAAAAACTAATAATGATAATACATAGTCTTTCATTTCAGTGGGATGCCATAATTAATTTTGGCAGAGAGCAGTTTCTATAATTTTTCACACTAACAGTCTCTCTCCGCCATTATATGAGAATGTCTCTTGGCATCGTACTGATGCTCGTGTCGTTGCTATAGCAACCAGTGTGGATACATCAGATATTGACGTCGGTGTCTGAACAGATTTTATCACTTGTAAAATAAATTGACAGTGTGGAGAGTTAATCCTATAATCTGGATTTAAAAAACAGATTCCAAATCAGATTTGTGTGTAGTGTGAACAAAGCTTTTATCATGACTTTGTTTTTTTTTTAAATTGTGGTGTTTATTGCATGTTTCTTATATCTGGTTCACTCAAGATAAGTTGGTCAGGATGTTTTTTGTCTCATAATGTTTGGTGGTCTTGTTTCCCAGAACAACCAGACCCTCCCACCGACCTAGAGCTGACGGATCAAAAAGAGCGCAGCGTACGGTTGACCTGGACCCCGGGAGATGAACACAACAGCCCTATTAAACGTGAGTAACACACTTTTAGCCGAAGGAATCCTTTTAAAATTAACCAATCAGCTGTTCTCATCTGTTTGTCTCTGGTTTACCTCAGTGTTCCTGATTCAATATGAAGATTCGCTTCATGAACCTGGAGTTTGGGTCAATATAACTGAAGTTTCTGGAACCAGCACCACGGCCCACCTCGAACTGTCTCCGTATGTGTATTACTCATTCAGAGTTCTGGCACTCAATGACGTGGGTCTGAGCGAACCCAGCACCCCGTCCGGACAGTACCGAACCAACCCTGCTCGTGAGTAAAAGAAATGATGTACGTTCAAAATCTGTGGATCAGAAGTTTAATACAGGTTGTGTTCAAACTCTCTCAGAGCCTGACATGAATCCATCAGATGTTGAAGTTATTGGAACGTCACCTGACAGTATGACAATAACGTGGAGGGTAAATATATTGTTGTTATTTTGTTTTTTCTAATTACACTATATCAGAGATACTATAGCATCTACGAGTCCCTCGTGTATGTACGTTATATTTAAGAGAAATTGTATTGCCAAATATGGTGCCTATAGCCCCGCCCTACAGGTAAAAGAGCCAATCACATGTTTGTTTGCTTTAGAATGCACATTAGCTGGTCTGATTTCATTCTTAAATAGATTATAAATTAGATTATTGATATATATTTTTTTAAATGTCTGAAATCAGGAACTGACAGGATTAGAGGCGAATGGTCCAGGACTGCAGTACAAGGTGAGCTGGAGACGGAAAGATGTGGAGGAGAGCTGGATGTCACTCACTCTGGCCAATGTCTCGCAGTATGTGGTGACAGGAACGCCCACTTTTGAACCTTATGAAGTCACAGTGCAGTCGGTCAATGATTATGGACCGGGCCCCAGACCAGAGGTGGTGCTGGGATACTCAGGAGAAGACTGTAAGTGCTAATAATCATGTAAAAAAAGACATTTTATTACTGAACCTAAAACGTTACGATTTAATGCACCGTCATGATTTAGTTTTAGAGCTGGTAATCTTCCCATTGGTTATGAAATGATCACATGTCTGCCGTTGTCATTTTAGCACCTACAGTGGCCCCAGAAAATGTGCAAGTTTCAGTTGAGAATGGGACGATGGCCAAGGTTCATTGGGACCCTGTTCCTCTTTCGACAGTCAGAGGTCGACTGAAGGGGTACAAGGTAATTTTAACGCCCAGAACACCTCAAATAAGAGGGTTTTTATCCAAAGGAACCTTGTAAATCAAACCCATGACCTTAGTGTTGCAAGCACTACCAGTTGAGCTACAGGAAAGGTAATTGAAATTGCATTCTGTAGGTGAGTTACTGGAAGTTAAGAAGTCTCCACCAGCAAGATCTTGAACCTGAGAAGCCGCAGGTGCTCATCTTTAGTGGAAATGAGACAGCCGGTCTTCTCCCTGACCTCCATCCCTACAGCCAGTACACCTTCAACATCAGAGCCTTCAACCACAACGGAGATGGACCGACCAGCTCAGATCAGCAATTTGAAACTCCAGAAGGAGGTAGAGTCACTTACTGCAGTCTCACATTGATCAAAATCAAAGCATTCATTATAATTTTTTCTTCTGAGTTTTAATTACGAATCATGTTTCTTCTGGGAAAAGTTCCTGGGCCTCCTGCTGAATTTAAAATCAGAAATGTGGACCTGGACTCGTTGATTGTGGAGTGGGCACCACCTCTGGAAGAGAACGGCCATCTTACTGGATACCTGCTCAAATATCAGCCTAGTAAGTAACATTTAGAGAGCGTTTCACGAGGCAGGCTAATTTGTTTGACTTCTATCATGTAGTCATCTTTTATAGACCTTTAATGTATTCTTCAAAGCTGATGTGTGTAATATTATCATTGTTTTAATTAAAAATTCTATCCCAGTTTATTATTTGGCTAATATTATATGTAAGGCATATATCATTTTATGTAAGTTAATAGTATGTAAAGTTCACTGGAAAAAAAATAAATTAAGCGCCATAGCACAAAACATTTTGTAAACAGTTGTTTACTTTATGTGACAAAGTTGACACAGCAGCGTTGCCCCAACCAATGGAGTGAGTTTGGGGCGGGGCTATCTGTTAATCCATCCAATGGCAGATTGGGTGGGAAAATGTTAAGGGTTACACTTCCGTTTGAGGCAAAGAAATTGTGCCCAAAATCCATAATGCTCTTTCTGTTTGACTTTAACTTTGCAGTCAATACAACAGATGAACTCGGGCCCCTCAAAGAACTGTTTCTCCAGGCAAATGAGACCAGCATCACTCTCGACAGCCTCAAGTACAGCACTCGCTACAAATTCTATCTAAACGCCATGACAATCAAGGGCTCGGGACCAACCGTCACTGAAGAGGCTGTCACAGTTATGGATGAAGGTGAGGATTAACTTTATGACTATGAATAAAACTTTCTTCTTGTACGAGATATTCTGACCCAAAGTGAGTTTATTCTCATTCCGCGTTGCTTGGTGACAGGGTTGTCTGTAAAATTCATGGGGGCCCTAGATGAAAGTTTTTGGGTGGGTCCCCCTTTTGCTGGGCCCAATGAGTAAACTACACCATCTTCATTGTCTGTAGAGCCCTTGTTCATCACAGGGCCCAGGGGAATGTTCCTAATTGCCCCCCTCAACCCCCCGAGAACAGCTCTGCATGGTAACAATGTAACTCGTTTAACGTTTTCAGGGCTTGTGAAAAAACATAGATGGTGTTCTTTCAATTAGAGATATGTTTCTAAACATTCCATAAAGACATTTTTTAAATTGTAAAAAATTTGGAGCGTTTGGAGCGTCTGAAAGCCTTTAAAGAAAGCAGATCTGTTAGGAATGGTGCATTGAAATGTATCGCCTTCCAGGAGCATCAAATTTCATGACAAATGTTCTATTTTTAAATGAATGGCTGTCAGGTGACCCTACTTACATCCACTCTGCCTTTGTCTCTCTCTCTCTCTCTCTCTCTCTCTCTAAAGCATTAATCCGACATCCCGCAGTAGAGTCGGGTAAAGGTAACAAAGATTCAGGCTGATGAGATGCATGCTGGTCCAGCATCAGCTATGAGACTGGAAAGCTACTGTAGCACTCAGAATTAATAGATACATATTATGACTGGGCAATATATATTGAATATTCACAATATATTTGCAAATAGATATAAAATTTTTAAACAATTTAGGTTAGGTTTCCTTAAACTGTGTCATTTTACTAGCGACCTGCTGAGGTTTGATTCATTTTAACGAATCTGTTTAGTTTTTAACAGATTCAGAACTCTGGTTTTAGTTCCCAAAGATTTTCACGGACGTGTTAGTGTAACATTTTTAGTGTATTAAAAAACAATTTATTTAAATGTAATTAATTCTTGTTTACTGACATGTTAATGTCAGTTAATAACCTGCTTGGTTGAAATAATTAAAAAGCTTTTAAGCCTTTTAAGAGCAGCTTCGTAACTATATGAAGATATATATCGCCCAGCTGTAACACGCGTGCATGAACTTCCAAGACCAAAAAGCCCTTCACCTGACCCGACCTGCTCCATATCATGGAAAATCATGTTACCCACTGATGCAAATCCCATCCCACTGCTTTCATTAGGGCTTAGCCTGAACATATGTGGTTTAAGTAGAATAGGAAAGGATGTCCAAATGTAATTTAAGATCTCTCTGCTTTGATCTCTACTTCCTTTCTGCACTAACTAGTCTTCACTGCACCAGTGACCTGCATGTTTCTGGCATGTTCTGTACTCTTTAAACTGTATTTCTGTCGTTTACTGCCGTGTTTTCTCTCTCTGTCTAACGTTTTGTGTTGTTTCTTGTGCGTTTTACTGTTCTGTGTGTTCTTCCAGGCTCAGCCCCCCCTCCACAACCACCAACACCCCCTGTCCTTCAGTCTTTGCAGCCCCCGTTTCACAAGGGTACAAGCGCTACCGTCCTAAAAATCTTTCTGTTTCCTCAACTGTCATACTTGTGCAAAACTTTTTTTAGCAGGGAAATAAAACTTTCTTTAAAGTGATTAATTTTACTCATGCATTATAATAAAACATGTCAGTGGCAATAAAACAAAAGAATAATCTGTCTTTTAATATATACAGTGAGGTACAAAAGTCTAAGGCCACATTGAAAATCTAGGATTCAAAAAGCAGTTTAAAACTTTTTCTGCACTATTTGGAGTTAATAAATCATATTTGTAACATTAAAGCGAAAGACATTTTCGTCTAATTTTTTTAAAAAATTGCTGACAATATTATTTGCATCTGAAGAAACTGTGTTACATTAAAAAGTGTGAAATAGCTCTTTTATTTGCATTTATTCACTGGTAGTCTATTGCCCCCTTCTCTATATGTAAACCTTCTCTATATGTACACTGGTGGCATGTTGTTGCACTGTCAGAGCACTCCTCATTGTAATTTTAACATTTTGGATTACAAATACACAGGATTTTTATGAATGTTTTCAAAATCTCTAAATTCTTCTGGCACCTCTGTGCTTTGTTTCTCCCGTGTGATCAGCGCCCCCCTCAGGTCGGATGCTTAGGATCGTGAACTCCTCTGTGGGGGAGGACCATGTTGTGCTAAGCTGGGAATACTTGGGGCCGTTTATGTGGAATGCTTATGTGGAATATGTTGTTGATAACAGTAAGATTTTCCTTCCTAAAATTTCTATATGAAACAGCTGTGCCCAATTTCAAACCTGACCCAGTGACCTATGAGTTCCAGTCTGGATTTATATCAGAATATCAGAATAAATCAGAATATATCAGAATAAAAAAGCACAATTAGTTTTATTAGACGGCTGTACTTTTAATAACTTAATCTGAAAGAAAAATGTAAACAAAATTATGTAACATTTTTTGTTTGGGTTTGGTTTTTCCATAATCTCTCCCCTTCCGCTGACACCTTTCTCCAGGTAAAGAACCTTGGAATACAGAGTTTGTTAATGGCACTCGGACATATCAGATTAAAGATCTTAAACCCGGGATTTCCTATAGGGTCCGAGTGGTAGCCAAAGACCACTCAGACGCAACGGTCCACAGTACAGACGAGCTGTTGGTTACAGTTCCAGGTATGAAGAGCATGCCTGTAGAATGATGGGTCCAACCCACCTGTCAATCATCCTCAAGCCCCACCCCCAGGCCTCTGTTTCAGACATCACCTGTAGTTTTAGTTTGGAATATTCATGAATTGAGCATGCTTGGTGTATAAATAAGTTCACAGAAATATAGATGCATGTCAGAAATAAATTGTCTTTTAAATTTGTCATTTTGTTTGTTCATATACTTCAGAGGTCTTCATTCATCATTAGGGGAGAATGAATGTTAAAGTAACACAGGTCATCGGTGTAACATCGGTTGTCATAAAGAACAACAGCTGATTGGTTGATTATTGGTGTGATTGTGAACTTGATTCAACTTGACTTTGGTTTTGCGTTCACACTACAGCTTGTGTTTTAATTAGGTTTTCATTGATTCTCATCCATTTCCAGTGATGTCTGCATGATAAATGAACCCCAACATGTAAAATGATAGAAATTTGCTTTGTTTGGTGTCCACAGCCTTTAATTGTACTGTGTGTGTGTGTGTGTGTGTTTGTGCAGCTATGACCAGCAAGCAAGTTGATATAGCGACACAGGGCTGGTTTATCGGACTGATGTGTGCCATCGCTTTGCTGATTCTGGTACTGCTCATAGTTTGCTTCATTAAAAGGAACAAAGGAGGCAAATACCCAGGTAAGTGTGTGGGGGGATAGTATTTGTATTTAGCTAAGTGTTTGTATGTCCTCATGCTAAGTACATGCTAAGAGGGGGGTTAGGATTTACCAAAGTGTGTCATATGTAACAAAACAAACTTCAATGCACTGTTGATCTTATGTTGATCTCATATTTACGTAGTAAAAGAGAAAGAAGACGCCCACCAAGACCCAGAGATTCAGCCCATGAAAGAGGATGATGGGACATTTGGAGAGTACAGGTGAGATTTATATCACAATGACCGAAACTCTTGCACATGTTGTGTTCTGGCACATTTAAAATGATTTGATCTGGTTTCACACTCATTGAATTCACACTTCTCCTCCTGTCAGGGATTCAGATCGTAGTTTTTTCATTCCTCTGAGATGAAAGTAAAGCTCTTTGGCCTCCTGCAGACACAGCTTGAGGAAAGCAGGAGAAAACTTTATACCTTAAAAACAACAGGCCTTACAAACCAAAGCTCTGTATTATGTGACTGTTTAACACATTTTTGTTGTCATCCATTTTTTTACATTTTAAATGTCAGATCAATTGCCTTTCTGATTTACAGTAACATCAATGTTGACATTTTTAAATTGTGTTTGTCATGAGTAATATTTATTGTCACCAAAGATATTTATTATTATCATAACTCTTTTTATTTATTGGTTTGTATTCCTATGTATATTGTTTTATGTAATCTGTCTGGTCATATTGTCAGCAATAATGGAGTAAATGGAGTTACAACAGGAATGAATTGGTCTCAGGTTAATTCATTTAAAAATCTCAGATGAACTTAAATTATATTTATACATTATTATAACTTTAATTGTTTTTTTTTTTAAACAAATTTGAGCTTTAAAATGCCAAATCAGAATTGCAATTGACAGCATTCATCTTCAAAATATTCCATTTTTGTCTTATTCATGGTGTCTGTCATTTGTTGTGTATGATGTCATCATACATCTCAGCTATACTGTGATAACATCTTTGTCAAACATGTCAGTTTGTCTCATTTGTTCCTCCTGTGTGTTTTGATTTTGGGGGGAGTTCAGGTCTTTAGAAAGGTAAGAGGGCCTTTGCAAGTCCTGCATGCATGTCATCTTGTGTTATTCATCTTCCAGCCGGGTCATTAAACAAACCGTGGTGAATCCAGCCTGTACTAAAAGTTATAACCCTGAAATCTTTCAGTTTGCATAGCTAATTGTATTATGAATTGTTTATTATGATTTGAACATAATTTATTATTGTTTTACTTTCTCGGATTCATTATTATGAATGTACCCAAACCTTCCCTTTCTTATTGCACGTTCTGACCAATTACAACCATCTATTGACCTGCAGTATATAAGGACTGTTATGAAAATTCAATCCCGCACCAAACAGCATGTTCGTGGAAATGGACAATGGAATTTTCCATACTCTAGCTAGCTAGTGCACTAGCTAGCACACTTGGTTTCAGTTGTTGTATTGTAATATCCTGCCCTCCCCCTTGTGTCTGCTCTTTACATCAGTGACACGGAGGACCACAAGCCCCTGAAGGGCAGTCGAACCCCTTCCAACGGCACGGTGAAAAAGGACGATAGCGACGACAGCCTGGTGGACTACGGCGAAGGCGGCGATGGGCAGTTCAACGAGGATGGATCATTCATCGGCCAGTACAGCGGAAAGAAGGAAAAAGACACAGCGGAGGGCAACGAGAGCTCAGAGGCTCCCTCCCCGGTCAACGCCATGAACTCCTTTGTGTAACTGCCTGACCTTTGACCCTTTCAATGCCACGCCCCCGTTGTCACACCATCATATGGAGAACAGGCTATCTCTGTTGCACTGTGACCCCCTGACATCACACATCAAAAGAAATTATCGTAACAAACAGATAACAGACCTCGTAGGAATGTCAGTAAACGAGTAGACAAAGAAAACAATGAAGGATGTAGTAGACAGATGCAGTATATATGCAAGAAGACTGTATCTGTAGCAGAGGGCCAGTCTTAGCTTCACCGCGATTGGTCAGGGGCAAAGGTCACATGACGTTTAGACGTGATTGCTTGCTTAAATCTTTCGGCGAGTATAATATACATATATGATGGCACCAAAAAAATATTTGGATACTTAAGCCACACATTTAAAAATGCACGAATGTTTTAAATTAAATGCATTAAATAACAAAATGTCAATCCAAAAGAATCTATTTACAGACAGATAAATGTGTTTGTTGACAGATGTGTTTGTCAGGTTAGAAATAAAACCTAGATTGCTCCAAATGAAGACTGAAAAGTATTTGGACACAAATACAAAGTTAAATAGTTAATGTGACGAACACCATCTGTGGTTATGTTGGTATAGGACACCTGTGTAAAATGATGACCTCACGACTAGTTTAAATTACTAGTTAAAAGTTTCAAATTCAAAGCAAAAATGGCTCCGGAACATGAAGTTAATTCTGTGGATGGTTTTTGTTCAATATTTTGGTATGTACTTGTGCAACAGCATTCATACATACATTTTAAGTGTGGCTTAAGTGTCCAAATACTTTTTTGGGACTGCTGTATAGAGTTATGTGTGTCTAATATACATATATATAAATTGATATATAAGAAAATATTTTTAAACATGGCCCCCATTGCAGATGTCATTGTATCAAACATCTCGTCCACCGGACCTGCATGGAATCAGTTTTTGAACACAGAGAATCAGTGAATCAACATTATTCAGCCTTGTGGAGACTGTGAACATCGTCTGACTGCTCACCTTCGCTTCACAGCTAATACAGTACGTGTTGCGTTCTGTTGTCAGTGTTCAAATCGGTATTATACACATTTAGGGCACCAATGTCTTTGTGGACATTGTTGTGAAGTGTGTGACTACTCGTACAAGCTCTTCTTAGGCGTCTTTTCTGGTGGATCGAAACCATATATACAAATCACAGTAAGAACTGGGTGTTGCAGAGATGAGGTAGCATGTATTCTGACACAGAGACACTCTTTGGACACTGTCCCTCACTTACATGCACGGACATGGCTGTGTCCTCTTTGCTGTTTTGTTGTGTTTTATTTTGTGGCCCCTAATTTCGAAATGTTTTATTTATTTGCAACAGACATTTTTGATGTTTTATCCCTGGACACAAAGACTTAAGAAGTTAAAACTTAAGATTTAAGATGGTTTCATTTGGTACTGTTGTTCCAAACTGCATTGTGATGGAAAAACCCCCCAGTTAGCTATGTAGACACCCTCTGGCCACCTGTCATCCTACCCAATGCTTTGAGCTGTCGGTGGACACAAACATCTCCCCACGCCCCGGGTGAGGTCTCACAGGATGCAAGCAAGACCCCATCAGCACGGTTCCTTAGTGCCTTGGTAGACAATGTTGTTCTATGATCAAAAACTCCCTGTCGTCAATTTTAGTGTGGCCAATTAGCTGCAAGAGATGCTGAGGTTGTGAGCCAACTGCAGAACACAAGAACAGGAAATGATGTCACATACATTCGTATCACAACCCAGCCACCACAGAAATCCTGATCGCTTTAATTTGGGGTGGGGGGCTTGTCATTCCCCTTACAGACAGCTAAAAATACTGCCACTTTTCTGTAACAAGTGAACTGTATTTGATCGGTCTGGTCTGACAAATTAATGGCGCTTTGGAGAGCTCATAGCCTGTCCTAGGAAATCTCAATTTATGCGATACCAGAAGGCAGAAATTCACACCTCTTCACATGTAACCATGTTTAAAATCATGTTATTGCATGTTATGAAGTATTACAAGCTGTTGAGTGTAGTGAAATCAGGGCTTCACAAAACACAGAGTCTGCAGAGGTGCTGTCGTCAAATATGGCTGGAGTGTGTGTGTGGTAAGTCTGTGAATGCATTTATGCAGGCATGCATGAATATATGTGCGTGTATGGGCAGTGTGTGTGTGTGTGTGTTTGTGTGTGTGCATGCGTGTGTGTGTGAATACGTGTATGTCCACTGTATATATTCTATGGGACGAGCTTCTTTTTGGCAAGGCCCTAGATTCTCATGTTTTAGCTTGTCATAACTTGCATCAAGTTTTTTAGTTTGGAATTGTCTGCTTTTTAATGTATACTGTAGATGTTACATTGCATTGTATATATCCAGCCAAGATTATTTTAGACACGAGTTTGAGAACACACACGAGTGACCCATGAATCAAAAAAACGCTGAGCATGTCACTTACCCAGCACCGTCCCAGCAATCTGTGTATTTTAACAGCCAGTGCGGTACTAAAATTGGACGCCCGAGTTACTTTGGATAAAAAAGCACTTGCAAAGTGACAACAATCCTTGCTTTCCTTCACTGTTATAAGAAGAACTGGAAAACAGGTCTGGGATCAGTGCAAAGAATGAAAGAGGTTATGAAAACGCTGCAGAAAAAATGTGCCACCTGATCTCACTTACACTTCTGCTGTTAATCCGTTTCTGGCTCTGTTGTTTTGTTTTCTGTATGGCCAGATGTTTCTGCATTTTGGTTTCTGAACTTTTTTTGTAGAAAAATAAAAGAAATCAAAGACACTGACACATCCCCAAAGAAAGCGGGCAGACTGAGCTGCTGCGGGCGGGAACTTTCGATGTGCTAATGTCAGAGGGGGCATTAAAGAGTGAAAAGTAGTGTGTGAAAATTTTCCGGTTAATGTTAACGCTACATGAAAATAAAGCATGAAAAGCTGTGAAATGGTTTAATCTATAATATAATCACAAAAATATTTTGTATATAAAAGAATTAAAATAAATGTTGGTTTCTGAATTTCACTACCAGCTGTGTTATTGAGTTTATTCAGCCGCATGTGTCTTATCTTGTACACCTGTAATATTTTTAAGGACGTTATGTAATATAACTCTTTAATTTAAAACACAGTAGCCCAAACTGAGCAGCTTGACAAGTAATTAAGTCATTTCTAAAGATCTCAACATAGTTTTAAAAACTATATATTCATGTGCATGTGCAATGTTTTGAAATATATGCAGTCACGTTCTACATTACCCATAATGCTTTGTGTTTGTTTGCCCATCATGTGGCCTCTTTATCCGATTAGATGGTTCTTAGAGATTGACATTTTCTGACTGTTAAACCGTAGATCAAAGAAATAATAAATAAAAATAAACAGCAATAATACACATTGTCCTGCATCTAAAGTGCATTAAAATCATTCAAAATACTTTTTGGTTTCTTTTTTATTTATATAAGTAGATATTTATGTTATTCTAAATAATCCCACAGTATTTTTTTCCCGCCCCCTGCCAGTGTAAGAGTTTAATCCACTGGATTTGAACAGATGTGTGTGGCTAAGCCTTTTTTATTCCCTGTGATAGATCGCATCTCTTTGTCAATTTTTTTATTTCAAAATTTGATTGGTACTTGTCTTAAAAATCACCTTGACTAGTTCAGATCCACTGCCGCAGAATATGAGCACAGACCAGCATCCCTCCGTCCAATAGGATGCTGGCATGCGCAGCATCCTCTCTCATCCAATAGCAGGCTGGTACCGCACGGCCCGTCTGTCTCCGCGCTGGGCTGCGGGACGGTGCGGTGGTTCTGATCCAGGTGTGGGATTTAGGGAGGCGTTTTTACTCGTTCGTCCGGTAAGTCCGCTGCTGATATATACACCATTTTTGCGTGATTTTAGTGTGAACAGGACTCGGTGACCTTCCAGAGTTGATTCTGCAAGCGAAAGTCCGGATGAGCTCAGTTTAGCAATACCGCAATGCAGAAGATCAGGGTGGATGAGTGTGCAATGCTGTCATCCAAGTTTATTCCTGAAATAAAACCGTGTTATGTTTTTTAAGACATTTGCTGAGTGTCAAACATGCTGTAATGAATATATACTGTATAACATACCAATTACTTATCTAAAGTTTTAGCGGGACAGAAGTTAGTCCTCGGTCGCCAGGCAACAAGGAAGATGGAGATGACAGTATAATGTCGGAGGGCGGCGCAGTTACCACTAGTGACGCAGTTTATTATATTGCATTATTAATATTGAAAATAATACAGTTTGTCATGTTAAAACCATTTTTGAGCTTCCTCTTGCGACTGCATAGTTTTGTAAATATAGGGTGTTAAACGGGAAACTCATTTATCTTTCATCCATATTCCTGTATAATTTAAATTCAAATAAAATGGTATGTGGTATTTGAGTGTGTTTGGGAGTCATTTAGAGTTAGCCCTGTCGCTCCCTCTGTATGAGCTTACAGTGACCTAAATTCAAGTGTGCTAGACTAGGGCAGACAGCAGATCAGAGGATGCAGTAAGATTAGATCAGATCAAAATATGTCCAAATATCCCTGCACACTATGGGGTTAAAGTACAGTATAAAAGTGTAACGGTACAGTAGCATAACAAAAACTGCACAAGGAGGCTATCAGCCAGACATAATCATGCATACTATGTTATGCTGACATAGGAGGGTGGTGCTATGCGAGTATGCATACTGTAAATGCATACTAGTATACTAATGCACTTTATACCAATACACTTTTTCTGTTTTGTAGATTTTTGTGCAATTCTTTAGACTGTCAATTTTACAGTATGCATGTGTGTTTGCAAATATTAATGTACACAATGTACTGTACATGTGTTTGTGTGCCAGAGATGGGGGGATTGCTGATTCATGAAGTAATAAATGGTTGATGTTGCTCTCTTAGACTCAATCTGCTGATACATGCAGAGGCGGTTTAGCCTTCAGTACTGTAGCATGTTTGAAAACAGCCATACAGCCCCGTACCCACAGATACTCTCTCTATACTTACTGTCTATATTTCTGTCTCTTTCACAGGACTGATTCACATGTCAGATCATGAAGATGGTGACCACAACCATGCTTTTCTGTGTCCTTTCCTCCCTGTTCTTTTCAGCTGGTGAGGAAAACGCTTTTAGTTTAGGGCTAAAGTCCTCAGAAGTGTGTTTTTAAGATAATTATACTACTTACCCTAACTGTAGTACATATATACTAAATATATATATATATATAGTATATATACTAAATACTATATATATAGTATTATATATATATAAATATAGCCCTATATATATTTAGTAAATATGTACTACAGTTAGGGTAAGCAGTGTATAATTATCTTAGAAACAACAGAAAGCTGTGTTATGTCCTCAGGTATTAATTACCAAATGCAAAATGTAAATGTTGTTAAATATCCAAATATTCTAAAGTTAAAAGACCTATGTGTTGTTTTAAACACTGCAGCTGCCATTAAGCCCCGGATCTTTGAACCCAGAATCTTTGACAGTAAGTGTTTCCATTTCTGTTCTTAACCTTCATTTCAAACATTTCAAACAGCCATGACACTATTTCACTACAGCAGGCTATAGTTTTAGTAGCATTGCTGTTAGCAATGTAGTTGTTGATTGGATTATAATGCGTTGTCAATGTAATGTTCCTCAGAGGAGGCTACAGGCTTTGGTCCCATATTTGAGGAGGAACCACTGGACACAGTGTATGCTGAAGATTCACCAGAGAGCAAAATATCAATGAACTGCAGGGTTCGAGCCAACCCACCAGCCATTATAAAGTAACCCTTCCCTCTTTACTGTCTGTCTGTCTAGCTGTCTGTCTGTCTGTCTTTCAGTCAACAACAGTTGTTGCCACTTGCATGATTCCATATAAGATTGTTCATAGTAAGATACAAAGGAACTTGTTTGTCACAGATGGTGGTTAAATAACTGGGAAATTAAGTTAATGGAACAGCCTGATGAGCATTTTAGCCTGGTGGGTGGAAACCTGGTGGTCACCAACCCGGACAAAGGAAAGCATGCTGGGAAATACGTGTGTGTGGCCAAGAACGTGTACGGCACGGTCATCAGCAAAGAGGCCATCGTCAAGTTTGGATGTATGTGACAGACTATTGTGTTTATTCTGTTTAAATAGTGTTAAGATGCAGCTGGTTTAAGATGTTCTGAACATCTCCTCAAAACCTCTTTTCTTTGGTCTTCTGTTCTGTCTGTAGACCTGAATCAGTTTCCCACAGATGAACGAGAGCCAGTTAATGTGAAGGAGGGGCAGGGGGCGGTGCTACTGTGTTCTCCTCCCTCTCGCTACCCGA
The DNA here is from genome assembly GCA_036877625.1 of Ambastaia sidthimunki. NCBI lineage: Eukaryota > Metazoa > Chordata > Actinopteri > Cypriniformes > Botiidae > Ambastaia > Ambastaia sidthimunki. The sequence goes on from JAZGTK010000345.1 coordinate 48,512, forward strand.
GTAACTAGTCACCTAGTCACCTACAACACACAACTAGAATACCCAGTTTAACACAGTAATATTTATAATGTGCATGTATACTGTATGCTCGTTTTATGTGTCTCTATGTACAAAACAAGGTCAAAAACATTTGTAGTAAAAAAAAAATCTTAATTTAAAAGGGAATGTTTTTTTCAATATCCTTAAATAGCATTTTTTCTTTTTTTTAAACATAAACCTCAATAAATTATGTTAGATTTCTCTAAACAGTCTTGTCATTTTGCTTTTCAAGTAAATGTATATTTTATTTTAAAACATGTTTAGATATTATTACTGAATTATCACTATGAGCAATATTTTTAGCAGCTCAAAAATATCATTTGCTTTCTAGCAAAATGTCAGTAATTTGTTCTGTTTTCGCCCAGGTGAGGTGATGTTTCGCTGGATCTACAACGACTTTCCCAACTTCATCATCCCAGATCAGAGGCGATTTGTGTCCCAGACCACCGGGAATTTATACATCGCTAAAGTCGAGCCTTCTGATGTTGGGAATTACTCGTGTTTTGTATCGAGCCCCACCATCGGCAAAAGTGTTTTCAGCATGCCCATCCCTCTGACTGTTCAAACAGAGAGTGAGTGTGTTCACACTGTGTCCTTTAAAGTGGAGTGATTAATGCAATAAATCATAGAATCTGTATCTTCATTTCTGTCTTTACACAGAGGAGGTAAAGCGATATCCTGCAGATATTCGTGTTAAATTTCCCAAGACATATGCTTTGGTTCAACAGAACATCACTCTGGAGTGTTTTGCCCTTGGAAAGTAAGTCAACAAAAGCAGATTTTCTTTATATACTGTTTAAACGTTTGTACTGTGGACGTATCATGTTACAGTAAAGGTATGAGATATTAAATCCATGGTACTTATATTGGGATCCATAATGGTTACACTATTCATTTCCCAATGTATAAACCAAAGTACTTTTCTGTTAGTGTGTGTCCCCACAGGTGTACAAGTTTCATTTTTGGGTGAACTGTCACTTTAAGAGTGTTATTCCTTTAATAGCAATACATTTTATTTTTGATATCTTGGTTGTAGTTGATCATATAAACTCAATGTTAACTTTCAGTCCACTCCCACACATCCGCTGGAGGAAGTTAGATGCTGATCTTCCCCCCAATTATGAGGTCAGCATGAATGGAGCTTTGCTTCACTTAATGAATGTGCAGTATGAAGACGAGGGCAGCTATGAGTGTGAGACTCTCAATGTAAAGGGAATGGACTGGTATCGCCAGTGGCTCTATGTGGAAGGTAATCCAGTTTCAAACCTTAATGAATGTGAATGCTCAACCTGGTGCATGTACAACTTTTGTGCACAGAATTCCTTGATTCTATTTAATTTTTGATATTTTTTACTACAGTATGTGACTGATTCAGAGCATTTACTGATCTGAATTGTGCTCATAGATTGATCTGAATTAAGTCCATTTTCTAATGTGATCTCTCTTTAGGTCCACCAGAATGGGCGGAGCATATCAACGACACAGAGAAAGATGTTGGCAGTGAGCTCACTCTGAGATGCGTTGCCGTGGGGAAGCCGATACCATGGATACGCTGGCTGAAGGATGGCTATTCAGTTAATAGACACCCAGTTTTATGTGTTAAAAAACATCAAATTGTTCAAAGTGTAATATAAAAAAAGTGATGACTGATGTGTGTTCTGCTTTATTTACCTGATCGTCAGTACGGCAAAGGGGAGCTGAAGTTTTCCAGCCTCACATTTGAGGATTCTGGGATGTATCAGTGCATTGCTGAGAATGAATGGGGGACCATCTACGCCAACGCAGAGCTACGGGTCGTTTGTGAGTTTTTAAATGCTTCACAACCGTATGAATGAATTAAGTGCAGGCTCTCAAAGTAATATTTTTATTTAAACAAAATATGTTTGTAAATTTGATGGCTAGTGTCTTGTTATTTAAAAACTGATTTTTCAGACCCCCTTGTGATGTGATTGTTCTATGTTATGGGTCTAAATCAGGTGTTTAAAATGGTCTCTTCACAGCCTGTGCACCAACATTCATTTACAATCCAGTGAAGAAGGTTCTTCTAGGGGCTGAAGGTGGTCGTGTGGTGATAGAGTGTAAACCTCGCGCTGCTCCTAAACCCAAGTTCATCTGGAAACGAGGCTCAGAACTGTTCACCAACTCATCAAGGTTAGTGAGCCGTTCATTTTGCCCTCAGAATTTGCAAGTCTGGAATTCTTAGTATGTAATGTGATTTAAGACAGAGCCAAAAAATGATTTGTATTGTGGGTTTCCATCTTTCCAATTCTTTTTTTGCAGGATGCTCATTTGGGACGACGGTAGTCTGGAGATTCTGAACGTATCGAAAAGCGACGAGGGCTCGTACACGTGCTATGCTGAGAATGACCGCGGTAAAGCCAACAGCACGGGGACTCTCACTGTCACCGGTAAGACACCAAAATCTACATTGGTGGAGAGTTTAGACTGTATCCACAAAAGGCATATCTCGGTCACCATTCACTTTCATTGTATGGAAAAAGAAGCAATGAAAATCAATAATGACTGAGACTTTTAGTTTCTAACTTATTACTTAAGTATGACTATAAGCACAGATTCATTTTCATGCATATGCATGAGTATGCAAATCTGCATTTGTGTGTGTTCAATCATCCCAGAGGCCACCAAGATCACAGTAGCTCCATCAGACACTGAGGTGGTTGTAGGTGAGAGTATCGTTCTCCAATGTTCTGCGACCTACGACCCCAGTCTTGACATCACCTTCATTTGGACCGTTGACACCTACATCATCAACTTCTACACAGACTGGAAACACTATGAGCTGCACATGGTAAGTGGAGAAGAATTCCATGTACTGGAATTCTGGAATGTTCTTCAACTGTGAGTTAATTGTGTGTTTGCAGGGTGATGAATCCAGTGGGGATCTACTGATCACAAACATTCAAATCAAACATGCAGGACATTATATCTGCACAGCACAGACTATAGTGGACAATGCCACAGCGGAAGCTGATGTTTTTGTCAAAGGTTGGTCTCGTGTTTTCAGCAGCATTTGTTCTGGTTGTGTTATTCCTTAAGACTGACATTTTTGTGTTAAATTTTTGTTTAACACAAAACATTTTTGTGTACTCGAACCCAAAGGTCATGGGTTCGAGTCCCAGAGAACACACATACTATATAAAATGTATACCATCCACTGTATATGGTAAACTTTGTTGACTGTTGCCGATTCAGGTTTGCCTGGTCCTCCCGGTGGCGTCCGTGTGGAAGAGATCGGAGACACGTCTGTAAAGCTGCGCTGGAGTCTGGGATCAAACCATGGCAGTCCTCTCATACAACATGTTGTACAAACACGAGACTTCTATGCCCTGGATCCTGAGGACTGGAAAACCGCATCTACGTGTGAGTCCACCAGAGGGAGACAAAAACATTTTAAGCATGTCCTATTAATTAGAGCACTCTGTAAATGTAGAATCTAAGTGTGGATTGTGAAAGTTCCACAGGTCTAAATCTGAAGTACTAAACCTGGTAATGTTTAAGGGTAACAAATATTCTTCTTTCCCCAGCTCCTGTGTTTTTGGATGGGTCTGCGGAGGCCGCCACTGTGGTTGAAATTTACCCCTGGATGCAATATGAATTTCGGGTGTACGCTATCAATGAATTTGGGGCTGGAGAAAGCAGTCGCCCCTCCATTAAAATCAAGACCTGGGATGCCAGTGAGTTTTGTTTTAAAAGATTACATCTTCCTGAAAGATACAATTTAGGAATTTCATTTTGATTCAAAACATTCAGAATTGTCAGAAAAATATTTTGCATAGAATAAGCAGCTTAAAAATCTCAGATATGTTTGTAAATTTAACATTTAACAAGCATAAACTCTTTGCCAAGATTAACCTAAGTACGGTGGCCTGTGAGGGACATAAATTCTTACCCAGTCTTTTCTTATTACAGGGCCAACAGTAGCACCTTCTGATGTCAATGGCCAAGTGGGAATAAGTGGAGAGCTAATTGTTACCTGGACTGTAGGTGTTTCTGTTCTACTGCATTAAGTATTTACCCATAAGACGTTTTTATAAAGCTTCATTGGAGGCTAATGGTTGGTTTTGATGTTTCTTCATGTCCTTCAATCGTCTGCAGCCTGTGAAACCTCAGTTCTTCTTTGGTAAAAAATTCGGCTATGTTGTGGCTTTTAAGCCACACGAGGATTACGAGTGGAAATGGTCGACCGTGGAGGATCCGGAAACTAGACGTTACGTCTACAAAGAGAGCATGACCCCAGACACTGAGATCCAGGTGAAAGTGAGCACCTTCAATAACAAAGGTGAAGGACCGTCAAGCCTCATTTCAGTGGTCTACTCCCCAAGACTTGGTGAGTGCTCACTGGTTTGATGTTTGTATGAACTAAGCTCTTTTAAAATACAGTATTCAAATTTAATGAGCTGTTCTCCTCCTTATTTCTTCATCAGCACCAACCGAAGCTCCATTAGATGTTTATGCCCGACAGGTTACCTCCACTGAAGCTTTGGTCTGGTGGCTACCAGTTTACCAGGCGCCACCAAACTGGGTTGATGGATATCAAGTGAGTCTTGAGTGAATGTACAGGTCGTGTTCTAGAGCTCTCTAGATGTTTCTTCCTTTAAATATAGAAAACACAACTCTTCCCTTTTTAATTTGGGCTGATGATATTATCCTTAGTTGTCTTCTTCTGGTGTCCAGATTCGTTATTGGAGAAAGTACGATGACAACGAAGCTGCCGCCTGTCGAGTTCTGGTACACAGAACCGTTAATCAAACGCGTCTGGAGAACATGAGGCCCGACTCTCACTATCTTATAGAGGTACGAGCATTCAACGGAGCTGGACTTGGGCCCCCCAGCGAGCACTGTGAGATGTTCACCAGGAGACCACGTAAGACCTTTATAGTTCTCCAGATGGATTTATGGAGGTCTTACACAGATGACACCTGACTTTCATTACTAAATGTACGTTTATCCATATATAATCTTTAACAGCTCCAGCTCGCCGTTTGAGAGTCTACAAATACGTCAGCTTCACACGCAAATGGCTTTATCTGTACTGGGATCACATTTATAATTACTGGAATGAGTCTTATGTGGAGGGTTACAAGGTGAAGCACTTGTTTGTCATTGATTTGGAGAAATATGGACGTTTTCTTTCTGTATTGAAACTGCCAATAACTACATTATTTTTCAAACAGAGCTTAAGGTATTGAATAAAATCTCCATTTGTATGTTTGTCTCAGATTTTGTTCAGAAAGGAAGGTGAGCGGTATGGAAAACTTTACACCACAGGCAGACACTACATAGATTTCCCCATGCCAGAGACGGGAGATTATGTTGTCGAGATCCGAGCTCGCTGTGAGGGAGGGGATGGACCTATATCACAAATCAGAGTGCAAGGTGAGTCTTCAGTTTCACTCTTAAGTCAGAACTTCTCAGCTAACAGGGAATGTTCTAGGTACGTTGGCTAATGTTCTCTAAAAGTTCTCTCAAAAAGTTTACAAAAAACACTTCTGCAGTAGCGTTAGTAGAGCTTTTTTAACATTATATATTATATATCAAAAATGTTATTTATAAGTTGTAAGTGGAACGTTTTAAAAATGTTACAGAATTTAAAAAAGTTTTAAAAATGTTTATCCTTTATTGTGTTTTGTTGTTTAGGGAAAGCATCTCTGGGTGCTAAATCTCTTGGCCTGGTCTCTCTCCTGCTGTTGGTCGTGGGATGGATGAATCTGGGCCTTTAGGTCAAACTCACTGTTCCACATCTAAAAAAACATCTCTAATATGATCTCTGTACAGAATGTTGCTTTGTAGGTGACAATTATGGGATGGTTTCATACTGCAGATTAGGCTATTTACATATTTACCTGTTATTTATCTCTATTTACATTTTTTGTCCAACATTTGATTTAGTTTGAATCTTAATCTGTCTTTCAGAACCATCCCTTAAAAATTGGTTAATTACTGATTAAATAAAAAAAAAACTTTATGCCTTATAAAATGGCCACAACTAATAAAACCTTATAAAACACATATATATTATCAGGCTGTGATGAATTGTGTATTATCAGACCAGTTATTTAGAAATAAATCATACTGTATGTATTCATTACAAAACAGGTTTTGTTAAGACAATTTTTCATATCAGGTAGAAAACAATATTATTATCCAAAAGTGTTTGTATTTTAGCAAAATATACGATACGGTACATTTTGATTGTTTTGTCCATGTATTTTTTTTTATTTTTGAAAGTATTTACAAATATATTTGTGTCAGTGTGTTTGTTTTGCTGTATTATTTGAAGTTTTACAAACAAAATTTGTTTGTATGCCAATAAATATACCAAACATGACGGGACTAAATACTTCTCTGCCGTTTGTTATTCCAGTTATCATTGCAAACATGGGACTGCAAATTATATTTCCATCATTAAAGTTTATATTTGTAAACAAATAATATTTAATAATGTTCCTGGCCAAATACAGCTATTATTACAGTTAGTGTTACTACAATGAAATCGGTATTAGACAAAATATAAGGAAATAATAATAATAATAAACTATACTTATGATCAACATGGTACGAAATGCAAAGGGAGGGGCTTGGGTAGTTCCGCTTGCTTATAGTGGAACTGTATGGCGCCTTCTATACGTCATCAGTGGTTCCACATGGAACTGTACGGAGGACGCCGTGACGCTCGTTCAGCTTGCAAATTTCACCCAAATGTCCCTAAACTGGACGAACAACCACCTTAACCGAGTCCATAACTACTAACCCATCGCTGGAAACCAAATGAGTGAGTTTAGTTGTTCATCTCGCCGTCGCTTTATAAAAACAACAGCTGTTGATGTCCATTTAAATGTTTACATGTGAAGCGTCCGCAATTGTTACTTTAATAACGGAACATCTGGCAATAAAAGCGCTGGTCGTGATAACGGAAAATATCCAGCAGATGTCAGTAAAACATAGAAAACACTCAATGCACTGTGAAGCCTATCATATAATTCATATAATGTAGCATTTTAGTACATTATTAAACAATGCTACGACACCTTTTACAGTAATATTAGGTTCAGAGAGCTGCTTAGTGGTTTGCAAGTTAAATTAGCATTATTCTGTATGTATAAATGAAACCGAGTCATTGTATTAACATGAATGGTTGTGTTTGTGTTTCTGATGTTGGATTTTGGGTTAAATGAGAGTTTGTTGTGTTTTTTTCAGAGACTGAAACAAATTGTTTAAATGCAATTTAATTTGCTACCACATTGAACACAACAGAGAAACATTTGGGTTTGTGTCTATGTGCTTGTGTTGTACTGTACACATCCTTGCTAGTTCCTCATTGGTTGAATCACACATCTCAATGGTTGTGGATGAGAAGTCACTAATAACACATCATCACTAGCAGCCTTAATGAACCAGAGACTGTCACGGCTGTGACGCCACACTCTGTTCACTTGTGGTAATGTGATGATTATACATACTGTAATTTTGACGGTTTATGTCTGAATGTGTGTCCATACACCTTCCCTTTTTAATTCAATGACTGTAAAGTTTGTGTTTTGTTGTGTTTTTGCAGCTCTAGTGCTTAATAATACGGCTGATAAGGATTATATTGTGTCTCTCTTGGACAAATCATACATTAAATCTGAAATGTTTCTTTCAGGAAAATGGCAGGCAAACAGCTTTCAGATTATTCTTTAAAATAAATGATTTCCTGCAGAGATTCAGAAGAGATCTGTATGCTTAGATTTGCCAAAGTCATGCGTTTCGATATGAATTCCCATTACATGTGCTATTCACATTAATTTTATAGCTGCATTCGCTGAGTGCATGTCAACAATTTGTGTCTGATTTAATTTTTCCCTGGGGAATTTTAATGGGAGCATCTGAGACAAAATTGGTTCTTAAACGTTACTGAGAGCTCCATTATGTTTTCTGAGCAGTAAAATTTTCCTGTAGGCTTATATGTGCAGTTTGAATAACTGTGAGTTTGATTTTTGCTAGTGGATATGCTTTATAAGGGTGTTTAATTATACAGTGAACAATTTATCTGTCTGTCTACCTATCTCTTTGTATGTGTTGTGTGTTGTTGCTTTTCTACCATTGTGTGGACCAAATGTCCCCACTAGGATGAGAAATGTCACACACACCCACATTGTGGGGACCAGCCGGCGGTCTCCCCGCCGTTGCTCTTAAGTAAACCAGTGACATTATGTACATCTCATAAACATCTAATTTGCATTTTGTATGGCATTTTATTGGAGCCATACCAATAAACAGTATTTATAGAGCTGTGACTAACCATCAGTAAGAGTGTGAAACTAGAATCTAGGTAGAGCAACTAAGCGTGTGATCAGCTTGTTTATCATCTTCTAGATGTTTCTGTGATCGTATCTATGCCTACGAATGCGGATCAGATCTGTGCTCCATACGGTCCAAGTTTACAGCAAGTGTACTGTATGTTATTTAGGGAAGACGTTATGGTGTGATGTATTATTGGAACGGTCTGCCTCTTGCTTAGCAGGGAGCATGTAAAATAGGGTGTATTAGCTCTGACAGGTGATCATAAATCACTATATGTGTGGCAGAGCCCGTGGTGAGGCGACAAGTGTTATCTAAGAAGTGGGCCACTGAATAGGGGCTCTGCGAGGGCATGTATGCCTGTATAATGTATACAATACTCCTGGGCCAGTTTGATGTGACTTGTCATTCATAATACACACCAGCGCATCATGCTTGTTTGGCCCCCTGAAGTCTGATTTGGCAGGGGGTGTCATATACGGCCATAATTGCTGGTCACATAGATGTTTTTATTGGATTATTTACGCAGTAAAAAGTGGTGTCAGTTTTAATGAGTGTCTTCTTATGTTTAACATATCTCGTACTGCTTCACTGACTCTCCAGTTAACAGGGAATGTTCACAGAGCGTTGGCTAACGTTCTCTAAGTTATTAAAAACATTCTTGCAGTAACCTTAGTAGAACAGTTTTAGCATAATATATCATATATTACAAAAACTTTATTCTTGAGTAGGTAGTGGAATGTTTTAAAAATGTTACAGACTTAAACAAAATGTTTGAATAACCAAGCAATACTGTTTTAATACAACGTTAGGGAAATGTTTTTACAACCCGAAATTGTTAGTTAGGTCTTACGTGTCATATAGGGTTGTCTGAAAGCATTTCTCACCTTTAACGCACAAACTGGCAGATCTGAAAATGAAACCTTTGCAGAACCAAATGTGTTGTGTAAATTCATTTAGCTTGTATGTCTAAGCTCTCCAGCATTGATCGATTGTGTGTTATAACCCACAACAGAGGTTCACCTCCTTGACGGATAATACAGAGGTTTAAGTGTGCTTGGTGTGCAATTGCTTCTCAAATCTTTCCTCTGGCTTGTCAGCACTTTGCCAGCATTTGGCCTGCTGCGAGATCCTTTACTTTTGTTGGTTTTCACCGCTAAATCTCAGTTTTCACCCCCCACAACAACAAGCTTGGCAAGATGGATGGCAATCAACACCATCATCTCTCGGTTTAATTAAGGATTACCCACAATTCTGAAATTACTTGTGAACCGCTGATAATATCCAGCCCAGAGCATCAACACCCAGGCTTGAATAATTTTGATTGAGTTCATTGCCTGAGTTAAGACACAAGTCTGCGTCGAAATGCCAATTTCCTGTGCTGGTTTGGGAATCATAATTTCAAGGACACTGATGGTAGCACAAAGCATCAGTTCATATTATATGTGACTTTGCATTGGCCTATTAAACCTTCTTGCCTCAAACATCAGTTTTCAAAGCCTCCTTAACCTTATTCTTTCTAGACTGTCGTGACAATACTCAGCTTACAATTTGAGGTTGTAGGAATGTTTCCCTATATGTTTCCATTAAGTAACAAAAAAGTTTGTAATTTGTTTGTTGGCATGTTATGTTGTCAGTATAGCCAGTCAGCTGTCTAGTAAGAGCTCCAGCCTCACCAGGAACCATTTTGGTGGAAAGTTCAGGCCATGTATGATTGTCGAGACAGTCACTGTCCCCTAATCTTTCAGCCTCTCACCAGCTGGGTTTTCACATTTTCACCTCTCTGATGCTGTGTGTGTGTGTGTGTGTGTGTTTGTGTGTGTGTGTGTGTGTGTACTGTGTGTGTGTGTGTGTGTGTGTACTGTGTGTGTGTACTGTGTGTGTGTACTGTGTGTGTGTACTGTGTGTGTGTACTGTGTGTGTACATTGGCTTGTCTTGCACAGTGCAGGTCCGCTCATGTCATGCTGGGAATAGAATGATGTTCTCAATACTTCAGTCCTCTCTAAATTCCCTTTGAGTGGGATAGAAACTAGGAAGAAGGTGGAGAGAGATAGAGATGAATAGAGAGAGAGAGAGAGAGAGAGCCCTGTGAATGTGCCTGATTTGTATTCTAAGGTCAGTCTTTGATTTCAACACACAGGTCCACTTATGTAAGATGACTCATATATGAGATTGTTCACCCAAAAAATTAAATTCTGCCACTGTTTGCTCACCCTGGTTTTGTCCAACCGGTCTGAGTTTCATGTGGAACGCAAAAGGAAACATTAAGTCCAAGTTCTTAAAATTGAAACGAATTTGACCGAAAATAACTTTAAATTTCAAGCTTGTGTTTTAATGTAAATTTTTTCTGTCAGAATCAGTTAATTTATGCAGTCTGTACGATATCTCACCTCATCTGACAGATGAGGTATGAGGGGACATAAGGGGACACAGGAAGTCCAATCACTCTTCTGAGGTGACAGGAAACAAGATGACAGAGCTGACAGTCTGAGAACAGCTTGTGAAGGAGACAAAGATTTTACTTATATCCATCAATTTAAGCACATCCACTTTAAATGAGCTTAAAGGGATAGTTCACTCAAAAATGAACATTCCTCACTCACTCTCATGCCATTCCAAACTTATATGTTTTTTTTGGCTTCTGAGTAACACAAATATAGTTATTGTGAAATATGTTGGTGACCAAACAACAGTGACACCCACTGACTTCCAAACAAGTGAGACATTTCTCAAAATATCCACAGAAGAAATAAGTCAATGTTTTGGAATGACATGAACTATCTTTTAAGTGTGTGTTTATGCAATGTGTGTGTATTACAAAATGCTCTCCGAACAGGTCATTGTGACATCATGCCTTATGTAGTGAACAGGAAACGTTCTCTGAACATTGGCTGACGTTATCTCTCAGTTATCAAAAACATTTATGCAGTAATGCTGGTAGAACCTTCCAAATAATGTCTTTTTGTTACATAATAGAAATGTTCTCTTTCAGTTTGTACAACAAATATAGTTTACAGTAATGCTTTAAAAATAGTCTATATAGCAAAGCATCCTATCAAAAAGTCCTGTAGGCTTGTATTCATATCGCATATCGTCTCATTAACACATATAACGTTTATGTCTTGTGGCTGTACTTTTGAAACAGTGTGTTCAGAATGCCTTACCCATAGACTTCTATTGTAAATTTAGTCTTCAACTCTGTATTGCATTTTAAATGGGATAATGTGATGAGAAACCCTCTATTTACTAAAATACACCCGCAGCACACCTGTGAGGTGTGTGTGTTAGCATCCAGGGTGTCAGATTGCATGCATGCATCGGATATTGCGTGGGAAATCTTCAAACCCATCACCTAATTGAGACAGATGCATTTTTAACGACCAGGCAGGTTCTACTGAATCTCATCTGCTACAGAAGACATTAAAATATGCCCACAAACTGCACTAATAAGCTGCACTGTGGTAAGGCCCACCCTCTCCTCTCCGCTTTCCCATCAGCCCCGGCTAACGATGCTGGGCGTGACATCTCCGTGGTTCTCTTTGTTTGAAGACAAGACACCCAAAGGCAGTGTGGGTGTGCGTGCACACATGCCCGTGCAGATTTGTGTCAGAGAGAGAAAGATTATTAATTTTTAGTGTCGGATCAATGAAATCTCCACTTTGATTTGAGTTCTCCTATTTCTATTTATTCCAACACACACACACACTTACTTATCTAGCTATAGACTTCCATAGACTTTTATTGTTTTCATACACAACTAGTCATAACCCCAACCCACACTGTAAGCCCAACCCTACAAGAAAGCTTTCTGCATTTTTACAATTATAAAAACTTTATTTGCTATATTTGTATAGCTATATTTGTATAAAAGAAGGTTTTCCCCAGATTTGTCTGGTTTTGCTGACTTTTGAGTACAGATTTGTACCCAGTATATGGTTAAGTAAAACACACACACACACGCACACACACACATAAACAGCGGCTAATTAATCATACGGGTCCCCTCCTCCTTTGAATAGAACTGATTCTACAGGAATTCCTCACAGAAGGATGTATAATTAGCTGTAGGCTTGACTTCACTGTCTGTTTCTTTAAAGCTGACTCTCTCTGAAGACACAACTGTGGCTGGAGGTCTATTACGAGGATGTGATTTGACTGGGAAGCACACAAATTAAATTAAAGCGGCATTGTTTGTCCATTCTGTTACTAATTGTTTTGAGCTTTTAAAGCGGTTGCTCAGGCTGCAGTCACTTAAATTAGGTTATAGAGTTGATGAGAGACGTACGATTAGCAGTTTTCACTATTAGGACTTTGTTTGTAATTAACAAGCCTTTTTAAAATTAAGGTAAGTCATTGTAGGGAGCGAATGAGAGCTCAAAATTGTTATGCTCCCTTCCAAGTAACTTCACTTTGGCTAAATCGCATGTATCCTTTGCAGATTAGCCAGTCCCAGAATGCATTGCAACAGAGGCCTGTGTTTGATTGATTATAACAACGTTATGCAAACATTTTTCAACTCTGTAAGACTTTTAAAACATTCCACTAACAATTTAAGAATTGCGCTTTTGATGTATGATATATATATAATGTTATAAAGCGCTCTACCAATGTTATTGCAAGAACGTTTTTTGGATAACTGAGGGAACCTTGACAGAGAGCTTTTAGAAAACGTTAGCCAACGTTCTGAGAACGTTCTCTGTTACCTGGGTTAATCCTGTTGTTTCCCAGCAAAATGTTGGTGTTTGTTTGGATCATCCTTGTGCAGAATATCTACTGAATAGGTTCATTTGTAAAACTAGTGTAGCATACACACATAGTTTGTTAAGTGGGCATGATCTTGAGGCAATAATCTCTTCACCGTTCTGTCACACTGACAGGGAGAAAAATTCTCTTTCTCAGTGTTTCGTCTTCCTTTTGTCTGGCCACAGTGTGTATTTTTCACAGAGAGCATCAGAGAAGCCTCCAGAGATAGTGTGAAGGATGTCCTGGGTTCAAACAGAACGCAAAAATAGCAGGAAATCGACCCCTGCGGAAAGACTTATGAGACCTACGGGAAAAGATGAATGTTGTACAGGGTTAGCTAATGAAACGCCGGAAGCTTTTTTTCCGCATCATATCTGTCATTACAGAGATGCTTTACTATCTGTGCAATATACACACAACCCCTCCCCCACCTGAAATAACCCACTCACGGGTCAGAACATATAAGCATTCACCCATCCACACTATGATACGCTGGCAATGAGCGTTAAAATGTCATTTCTGCAGTGAATCTGCCTTAATGAATCAGGAATTCTCGGCCATTCCACTACGGACAGAAAAAAAACTCTAAATCTCTTTGGATCTAATGAAGTTCGCATTTTAGGAACACCTGCTCTACTTGCAAGAAGAATAACGATGTTTCTAAAAGCACAGTAATGGAATCGGTTCCTCTATATGTCATGTTTTTTGCGATATGTAACATTTAATTTTAGCCACAGGCAGCAGAAAGCATTAGCTATTCGTATTCAAGTATTCATGGTTGCATATGTGATTTTTCTGGGCCGCGATCGTCAGCGGAATAGAGATGAATGTGGCAGTGCATGCTGGGATATGTTGATTTTCCTGAGGGCTATGGAAAGGCTGAGGGTGTGTTTCTTTATGGTAAAGAGCAGACAGCTGTTCGGAATGGAATGTTAGCATATATCTTAGTGTAGCATGGTACGCTGCCTATATACTTACAATGTGAAAAGTATGCATTGTGCAACAATAAATGTTTATTGTAGTATGCTACATTGTTGTCACTTAGATGCGGAGTAGCATAAATGTTACTTATGTTTAATGTAGCGAGTGGCATCCAGTTGTCATCTTAGAAACCACCATTGTACATTGCAATTGTACACTATACAGTGTGTGTTATATAGTACATATACACTTATATAGTATAGATCATTAGCCATCATTACATACATAACATTTGCATACATCTGTGCATATATAAAATTTGCTAACCGCACACAGGATACATCCATAAGTACAAATTATATTTTAAATGTAGCCATATTGTAATCTTACTCTGGCTGTTTAAGAAAGCCAACAATGGCTTAGATGATAAGAATCACAGCTACAACCAAAAGACGACCCACAATTTTGCACCTTCTTGACACATGAATGTATGTAAGCAATGCCCAACTATCTCTGAAATAAAAGACAAATAAAAGAGAAAACAGATAAAAATAATTAATTTTTTTAATTATAGATAAGCTGAATGCAGTCTTCAGACGTCTCATCATTCGAGAGTGAATGATTTTTGTTCAGTTTTTATTGGAGCAGAACGGATATCTTCAGTCTACGATGCTCCTTCATCCAAGAACTTGGAGTGGAAAATGGCGAAGTAGATCATTAACCTTAATGAGATGAGTTAATTGGGTTTAATCAGTCAGGGAAAATGAGAGCGAGAGACCCCGAGTTTTGGAATCTGAGCTGAGCTTTTATCAGTAATGTCAGCCGCGAATCTGGAACGCACAAACGCTTTACTGTGTGGCTATAGTGCGGGTTTATTTGATATATAAATCAGGTTCAAATACATATCAGTCCTTGATTTACAACTAACTACATCAGATGGACAATTACGACCCCTCTAAACTCTGAAATAGTTTTCTTTTTATCTCTGCCATTACTGTTTTTATGAGGATGTAAAGCTGCCAGTGTTATTTTAGGCCGTGGACAGCTGGGGAATTTAAACATCTTTATGTGAATTTTCATTTTGTTTGTATATCATGTCAAGTTTATATTCCTGTTTCGTTTATATTTTGCTTTTATTATTATTTAATGATTGAAGGGTAAAGGAAAATAGATTATTTAAAATAATGTTTGATTATATTGTTTGTTATATAACTAGTTAAATGTTGTATACTGTATATGTAGTTATATAAAACCATTACAGTTATATAATTACACACAGAGTCATTCTCAGTGTATAAATATCTGAGTTTAAGTGTTTAAGATATGATGGATTATGCTGTTGTGCATTTGAATTCTGTGCTTTTCTGTCCCAGCTTCATTCCTGTCAGCATTAAGCCACATGTGTCTGTTTTGTTTGTGTGGCTTCTTATTTTGTTAGCCATGTGACCTTTAAACTTTTACAAGGACAATGTCTTGATTTATTTGTTGGAATAGTGGAATGGATGTTTTTATATTGTAAGTACAGTTTTGAAAAAGCTACTTTAAAACTTATTCTTACAATTTCTAAAACTTACTCAAGCTACCCTTTAAAAAGTAGTTTGCCGCACTACAAATTACTCTCATTAAGTGGCTAGTTATTTTGAAACTTTTTAAATTAGATTTTAAGAATGCTTAATCTTTATTAAAATATACAGATAAAATTATGCTATTCATTTTGCAGTTTAGAAAACAAAACCTAATTAATTTTGCTGACAGTGTTAAATTAAGCTTAATTTTTCAAATGTATAACATTCATTTAACTATTTTTTTTCTATTATATTGCATGTGGGAAAGGATGCAAACTTCTTTATTTGAATGCAGACATTTGTTTTTGCTTGTTAACAGGTCCGTATGGGATACACAGGCCTGACCCGGGGTGAGGTGACTGAGAATATTGCGTGGAGGTCACAAGGTTCATGTCAGGCTAATTATGTCAGACAATGATACATTACTGTGTTTGCACTTTAATATAACGTCTATCTGTGACCCATTGGAGATATATGGTACGACTCATAATAGACTGTGTGTATAATGTAATTGATTTTATGCATAAGGTTTTGGGGTAGGAGCCTGTTAATGAAAAGTTTATTGCATGTAAATACATGTTTTATAGCTATTGGGGTGTGATTTAAAGGTATACAACACTTTTTAAAAACTAAAGTAACATATGCCTTTGCCCACTTCTGTTTTAACTTTTATGTGTCCCATTATGCCACCAGCTACAATAACACTAAATACCCGTAAAGATACAGATTGGGTGTGTGGATTATCCTGTGACCTTTGACCCAGGAGTGACCCAGGAACACCCTGTAGGGAGTTAGGGGCCAGGCTGAACCTGTTCCAAAAAGGGCAAACATCTGTTCAAGCCCACCCGTTGTTTTCCAAACCCCCTAACCATGACAAGCTATACTTTTAAAATGACTCGTGAGTCTTTATGGAGTGAACTATGCAGATGATGGAAGCAGTCACTGCAATCTCATTAAAACCACTTTCATTTATCAGTGTAAACACACAAGCTGACTCCACTTCACTTTCTTAGTGAAATGGTGTTTGCTTTGTATGAAAATGATATTGCTGAGTGCCTCTGTGTTTAATACAAGCAGATGTCTCTGGTTTAGGAAACATAACTCTCCATTAGATTAACTATCTCTGGAGGTATGAAAAGGTCACATTCCTATCGGTATGTCAATGCATTTCGTTTGATTTCTAATTTGATTTACAAGCAAACCACAGCTGTTTTCTCAGTAAGCCAATTACCGGCACTCAAAGAAAGTTTGTCTGCATCTAACCCAGCTAACCGGGAACATTCTCAGAACGTTTGCTGGCGTTCCCTAAACATTCTCACAGTTATCCAAATGGTCTTGCAATAATGTTAGTAGAACGTTTTTCAACATATATCAAAACATAATTCTTGTTGGTGGAACGTTTTAAAAACATTACAGAATTAAACATTTTGAATAGCAACCAAGCAACAGCGCTAATACAATGTCTAGCTGGAAAAGTGCTATCCAAATTAGCATTAGCATACTATCTGTATAGTATATTATAGGAGATAAGAATTAGTGTGTCCCAAATCATAGTACTTTCTATACAATGCAAGTAAAATTAAAAGTAAGCAGTAGTGCAGTCCTTTAAGTGTCGATAGTACAAGACTTTATTAAAGATATTCAGTCTCTGTGTGTCTCAAGCATTTCCTGTGTTAATGGATTGTGAACCTTCCTGTCCTTTATTTTAATTGTTGAAGGGTTTGTTATTTGTGTGGTTAATTAAACCCGCACCGTTGCTTTGACTACATGCATTGTTAAAGGTTTGTTGGCTGTTCTCAGGAGGCAATCCAGACAGCTTTAGTCAAGACTAGCCGTCAGACTAACCATCTCTGAGGTCCTGTATTAAAAAACCAATGCAGTCTTTCAGTCTCAGATTGATTGTTGTTCTGAACTCCTACCGCTCTGGGGTTTTTTGAATGACTTGAATGGAAGTGTACTTCCACATTAAGGGTTCACACAGAAAATGCTGTTTATGTAGTACTTGGCCGTATGGCAGCCATCTTAGACTTGTACTGACATCTTGTGGCTTGGATGTGTTATAATTCAAAAACAGTAGTTGTTTAGGTATTATTATTATTATTATTATAGTAAAGTGATTTGCAATCAGCCGTTGTTTGTTTATTTGGTGAGAGAACATGTCTGATAGTCCTACAGTCACAAAGATGGTCATGTGATCGAATATGGCGCCCCCATTGGGTGACCCACTGCATGTACTGTTTAAACAGCTTTTATTAAACTGCTGATTAAGTGTTCATGCTATTAAACACATTTTTGTAATTAAACTTTTTTATGTTTTTAGCTGTAAAACGTTTAATGAAAAAAGTCAGTGTGCCTTTAATTTCTATGCCCATTCAGACGTTTCCCCTCACAAAGCATCTTCACGGACTGTTTTTGTGTGTTGCCAGTAAAGGTCTAAATACAGTGAACAGTGAAAGCATCTTTGTTGGGTCTAAACAGCTGTTATTTCTGTATAAGAGACCATATCCATTATGAGGCAGAGATGAGATGGTCTTTTGATGAGCTGGACAATTACAGTTGATGGACAGGGTATGACTGCACTGTGTCTTGAGCTTCCTGTGTAAACACCTGCATTTACCTCCAGTACAGAAATACTCAGAGCCTTCAGTGTAGCAGATTGTGTCCTCAGCAGAATGCATTAGCAAAAGATGGATTCTAGGCTATATCTATATATATAGATTTAGGCATATACATATGACGTTGTTCTAATTTTAGGTAAGAATGTTTCCCTTATGTTTCCATTAAGTAGGAAAAACATTAAAAATGGTATTTTGAATGTTCTAGTAACGTTCCAAATTTCCATGTTTTTAGACATTTTATTTATGTTATTTCTTGGTTATTTAAATTTTTATAAAACATAAAATTCTGCAACTTTGTAAAATGTTCCACTAACAACCTAAGAAAAACACACACATATATATGACAAAAATGTTTTACTAGCATTACTGCAACAACATTTTTTAGAACTTTTAAAGAACGTTAGACAACATTCTGAGAATGTTCTCTGTTAGCTGGGACAGCAGGCAATGTAGATACATCTTGTATTGACGACTGTCCCAACAAGTAAATCAGATTTCATCACTTGCAAAATGACCAAGCAGACAGATCAGCCCTGCAGGATGGATTTGAAACTCAAATCGCATTTGTGTGCAGTGTGAAGCTTCTTAACGAAATCCTTCACTCTCCAGGGACAGTGTGAGGGTGTTTTGCCAAAACAAAACCCAATACCTTAACTGCGGACCCCTTGGTGTGCTCTTTGATAGTCTTGTTGCTAGCCTGTTTTCTAACCAATTGATTTATCCGTGATCCGGCACTCTTCCGGGAGATAATCAGTGGACAGTGCTTGTTGGGAAATGGCCACAAATTGCTCGGATACCAGCAGCGTTCATAATCGGACACAACAGAGGAGGCAGTCTATGAACTCATCATAATCTTCAAAAAATCTTCAAAGAATATCAAAATGTGATGCATTAAAAAAAAAACGTTTTATTTGGGCCAAACCAACTTTGTTGACCACATTAAAGTCACAACTCTGAGGTTTTTAGATGACCTTTAAGTAATTTGGTTTCGTGTGTGTGTGTGTGTGGGTGGGTGGCTGGGTGGGTTTCAGAGAAATCCAATTTTAGATAATGGAGACAGTAATTGAAATTTATTTCGCACTGCAATTCGGAGCTTCGTAATTTTTCCACCCTGTTGTAATGGATGTAGCTGCGCTCTTAGCGAATGTGCCCAGTTAAATTTACACCAGAAAAGTAACAATATCAAACATGTTTCCACCCTGATACTCGCTGTCTGTTTCAATTTGACATAAGCTGCAATTATCATGTGTAATGAAAGTAAAAATAAAGTAGGACTCCATCATTGGCTGTAATCACCATCTCATTTATTAATGCAGCTGTATATCTGTTTGGCATCAACGGAGACCGGAATTCCTGAGAGTCTAATATTTTAATTAGGAGACTCTCTGAGATGGTGCCTCTCTTCTTTATGCGTGCAGTGGTAATTAGATGTTGGAGCTCGGTGAGTGATTGTAAATTTTTCCGCAGTATTATCATTTCACAACATGCGACACTAAGAACCTCTTTGTTGACTTAGACACGCGCATGAGGGTGCACCCAAAACCTGTAAATTAAACCTTAAACCTCAGTGCTTTTGTAAATCAAAAAAATTCAAACTGTTGCAGGTTATCAGACAAGGACAAATAATCTGGGACAAACCAGAAACGAAGGAATTAAATTAACATTTTTGATCATATTTTAACATCCAAAAACATGCGTATAAAACAAGGCGAATAATATAATTAGTCTGAATTAAACGTGATGAGAGTAAAAACCTGGATGCCGTAAAAAATAGACAGTAAATTGATAGAAAGGATCATTAATAAATCATTAGAATCTTTAATGAACCAGAATCATTAGGGTGAATCTGAACAAGAATCATTAACTTCCTTGCTTTTCCCCACCCTGATTATTGTCAAACGTTCATGGTTAGCAGTAAACACAGCTAATGGGAAATGTTCTCAGAACGTTGGCTAACGTTCTTTTAAAATTCTCTCTGTTATCAAAAGTTCTTGCAATAACGGTAATAGAATGTTTATTTAATGTTATATATCACATTTCAAGGAATGTTACAGAATTACTGTTCCGTTGTTCATTGTTTGAGAATTAAACGTTTTTAACGAATTAAACGAAATGTCAGAAAAACGTTTATACAACCTTAAATTGTAATATATATATATATATTATACAAATCTTTATATATATAAAGATTTGCTCGTAAAGATTTGCTTGGTGAGAACTCTAGCTGACATGTGGCCAGACTACGATGTCACTCACATGTTGGTCGTGGTAATTGATAAACGAGGACTGTGTTTATTACTGACAGCTGGCTTGCTTGGCCTTTCTCCTCTTGCTAGCTCAACCTTCACAGCTCTGAAATAGCCAATTACTGCAGCTGCTATTGGACGTAACAGGCCAATGAGCAAATGGCTGTCCTGGGACCAAACGGAGGGGGTGGGGCTCAGGTGCAAAAGAACCATGTACAGTTCAACCCAATGCATCTGATCCTACAGTTCTGTGTTCTATTGCATGTGTCCTACCCATGCCTGATTCTCTGACCGCCTCTGACCCTGAGACTTATGGTCTGTGAGGTCTCCCACTCTGTTATAAATCAGCTTTTAATTAGACACAAAGAACAGAAAAGGGTTATAATGATAATCAGGCAGTGGACAGTGTTAGATAAACCTTCTGGTGAGGAAAATTTAATGTGATGATACCACATTAATTTCTTTTTTATAGCCTGCTCTGTTTTTTTATGCAAGTAATATTTTGGAAAATTTCATTTCACTTGTCTATTAGTGGAGAGTATAAAATGTATATTAATAAAAACTAAATTTACTCTCCCTCATGTCATTTCAAAGCTGTATTCTGTGGAACATAAAAGAAGATATTTTGAGAAATGTCACTGTGGTTTTGTGTGCATAAAAAGAAGTCAATGGATGTCGCTGTTGCTTGGTTACCAATATACTTTAAAATAACTTTATTTGTGCTCCTCAGAAGCATAAAAGTCACGACACAAGGGTGAGTAAATGATGGATATATTTTCATTATTATTACAAGTATTTATGCTTATTTTCTCCTGATTATCCATCTCGTTCGTTGTTGCATTAGAAACGGCCCCAAACAGAGATTTTAAGCTTGTGGCCACTCCATTTTCTTGATGTATCCCATAATGCTCAGCGGCACGCTGCACACGAGTGAGTACGGTTGTGAGGATCAAAAATCTGTTGAAGTACAGCTCTGTGAAATGTGTCTGCGGTGAGGCGTGAGATATCACAAAAGTCAGCCTGATGTTACAGTAACAGCTATTGTGAGGCTGCATGCCTCATTGTCCACCTGGGTTATAGCTCGCCATCTGTAACCCATCTGAAGGTCTATATACACAGCAGGTACTTTTGAACAGTGTGAGTGTGGTTACACATGAACTACCCAGCTAACAGAAACATTCTCTCAGAACATTCTCTAAAAGTTCCTAAGTTATTAAAAAACACTCTTTAGTAACATTAGTAAAATGTTTTTTTAACGCTATAAATCATAAATCAAGAACGTTATTCTGAAGTAGTTAGTGGAATGTTTTAAAAATGTTGAACAAAATGTTTAAATAGCATTCTTATAGTAACCAAGCAATAATGTTAACACAACGTCTAAAAAAACTGGACGTTTGTAGAACTTCCAAAATAAATAACTGTTTTAACTTTTTTAATGGGACCATTACAAAAATGTTCTTACAGCCCAAAATTGTTAGCTGGGTAAGTGATCCACAAAGAATCGGTAATAGGATGAATGCTAGCTTTGTTAAAAATAAAGCAAATTTTCATACCCTTTTACTTTTTACTGTGCACCAGACTTTATGCAGATTGTCAAAAGTCTAATCTGTATGGGAAGAGTCTGTGAGACCATTTGGGTTAATTACACAGTTAAACGATACAGTGTTTTGATTTCTCAAGCTCCTGAGTCTAATCTAAGTCCTGTGATAGTTCATGGCTGTTGATGGAAGCACTTTTGGTCCAAATTATAAAGGCTGAGAATGGCCTGCTCCCTCCCAAATTACTGTTCACATTACACAGTGTTTTTTGTAATTAAAATATCCCCCGCAGTTTGTTTTGTCTTGCTGTTTGATCGCTTTCCCCGAGGTTTTCAGTGAGAGATTCTTTCATTAGCTCATTATGAGTCCCATTATCATTTCTGGTGCTGTGGTCAGGTTATCCAGTGGACTGGAGTTACTGAACAGGAAATCTAGGGCAGAGTGGGCAGATGAAGTAAGAATTACTTGCCTCAGCTTATGGGATTTACTCCAGCCCAGAGGTTTTATCAGCTTTATATCAGCTTTATCTGAGTTATTATAGAGATATTGGGGGAATTTAGAATGTGTTGCAGCTGCGGATTGCAACGTATTTTTACATGCGCTGTTCGCATGTACGATTCTAAATCTTAGAATTGTTTTTTGTTGCTGCTAAAAATGCAGGCAAATGCTAGTTATGCTAATTACTTTTTAAATGCATAATATATATAATTATATTAAAAAAAATCTATATAAAATTACTTAAAATTAATTGTCTACACTGAAAAGAACAGCAACAACTTAGTTTAAATATGTTGTAAAGCATTTAAAGGTAAATTTATCTATTTCTGGAAATCTGAATTGTTGTGGTTAATGCATAAGACGCATGTTTGTGTGCTTTTAAAAGCAGGAAAGTGGCGCTACAGTTTGGTAAATTCTCCCCATTGTGTGTGTGTAAACGTTTGTGAAAGTAAACGGATACACACACAAGATGGAGCTCATTTGACGACATCAGTCGATATATTACAGCAGCTCCACTTCCTGTTAAGTGGACTGTTGCTGATGACACGTGCATAATGATATCTGTCTCAGTGACAACAATATGAGAAGCAATCGCCACCATAGATAAACAACTCATTTACAGCCTTTATTCTGTCGTCTCTGGTTTAGTCAAGCTCTCCGCACGCTTTTAAAGGATAAAAGCTCTGCATTCATTCATCCATGACCTGTGAAGACTCAGCCGTATAGACATATGTCACACGTCAGGCGTTGCCAGGTCTATTTTAAATAAACGCATTCATGCATTGTGCGATAGCAGCACATACGGGAGCTCGGAGGGCACCGTCGCATCTCCGCAAAACCGTTTCTGAGATAAATCTCACCTCTCCACTTCTCTGTCACCAACTCAGTCATACAGCAGGGTTGCTATGACAACCGCAACAAGGCTGAGGGAACAATTTTGAAGAGGGAGAGTGAAAGAAAAATTATAACAGCGAGCGCTCCATCAAGTAAATTTCCATGCATGCGTCTTCCATCGCCGTGCTCTAAAATCGATGTTCAACCTTGGAGATGGGTTGCTAGTTAGGGTACTGCTCACGATGCATCCCTCAAAGATCGCCTCCACAGTTTAGTTTGAAAAGCTCAAGATGAAAATTCGCTTTCGCTCGGGTCGAGGGCTCTCTGAGTGCTAATAAAGTTGTTTTGTTTTATGGCGTTTGTTTGTTGCTTTTCCAATACAACGTGCAAAATCGCTCTTTCCCGTGCCAAACCGGTGTAACGGAGTATTCATAAAACTCGGTCATAAAGTGCCATGGTAATTGTACAAGACATGGTTTGATGGTTGAGTCTTAAAAAACACATTGAGGCGTAATATTTAATATCCAAAGAAGATTGTAATTTGTAATGTTAAGTGAGTCTGAAAGAGCATTAGCATGTTTTTGTAGCGTTAAAACGCTGAGCGCTACTTTTACAAGGCCGTATTTTAACAATGTTCTTCAAGATTTTTTGTTCAGATTTCGAGTGTGGTGCTTTTATGTCATTATTTTTGAATGAGGAATAATTCCCCAGGGCCACACTCGCTTCTCCTCGCTGCTCTTTCTTCAGCTGCCATTGTCTGGGGCACAAAAACATTTCAATAGGGTCTTTTCTGCAGTAGCATTTAGTTTTATTGAATGATTTTGTGTGCTTTCCTTGAGGTTAGGTTGTGTGTGTGTGTGTGTGTGTGTGTGTGTGGTTGTGGATTGGCCTGTAAGCTGATAGTATAGCACACCACACAATTAGCATATTGAAGAGGGGCTTCATCTCAACCTTCTCACTTCCTGACCTCAAGTCAAGCCCCATTCAAAGTCACAGCGTTCAGTGACTCTCGTTTTATTCAATTGTTATGCTGTTAATTAATTCATTAAGAGAAAAATGTTATTCAAAATGGAAAAATAGAAACATTTTCACTAGCGTTTCCTTTTCTGTTGGCAGTGCTAATGCGCTAATCATGTTTATTGTGTTTGACTGGTTAAAAGCGCAAAACAAAAGGCAAACACATGGCGGCCAAAACCTGCTTTGTATTGACCACATTATAAAGAGGAATATAACCAGGTTATAACCATGACCATGTTACACGGTCCTCAACCATGAACCATCACTCCTGACCCTGATGGTGCTAAAATTGGATCACAAATGTGTCAGAATAAGTCATTGTATCTTCTAGATGCTTCATCCCATGGGAAACAGGGCCAGTAAAAGTTTTATTGGGCTGTTTAGTGCAGCAACGGGACACCCAGCAGTGTGTTTGGATTTGTTTGGATTGGTTCTATAGATCTGTTTTACCGGTTCCACACGATCCAGAACCATCGCTCCTCTCCGGCTGTTAGGTTGAGTATTGATTGGCTGCGAATGAATTTAATAAGCACTAGAGCTTCTGACCAGACTGAACCTTTAAAATTCAACACGTTCAGCTTAACACACCTCCTGCTGTTTTGCTTTGTCTCAGGAGAGACACCACACGCCACTTTAAGTTCCTGCTGAGTGTGCCCATTGCCACCTTCTGCCTGCATGGCTTCAACAGTGGACCTCTTTTGTATGTAAATCCATAAGTGTGATAAAATTAAGCTTTTAGGGGAAGCGTATGCGTTTGGTCTGAGGTGGGGGGAACCCAGCTAACAATTTTAGGTAAGGTTGTAGGTTTCCCTAACATGTCTACTAAGTAACCAAAACGTTAAATGTTATTTTGAATGTTCTAGGAATGCTTAAAACATCCAGTTTTTGAGAGAACTTTTAAAGAACTTCAGCCAATGTTCTGAGAACATTCTCTGTTGGGTGGGTGGTCTAGAGTGAGAACAAGGGAGCTGTCGCCTTATCGCAGGAACAGACGCGGAGCGCAGCGCAGGCCGTCGTGGAGGTGAGATTGCGACCAGCTGTAACCATCAAGCCGGACGGAAGAACATGAGAAGATTTGAATATCTCCTTTAAACCCAGAGAAGGGCCTGCTAGAGTGTGACAAATCTGACCCTAAACCCGCAGCTCTCTCTGTTGGGTAAGTATAGATTAGGCTGCTTTTAATGCATAGAGTGTTGGGTTTTAACCAACACCTCTGATACAAATCTGAGTCACTGTGCTGAACTTACAGCCCAAAGAGCAGATGAGGGGAAACGGTAAAAGACTGTCATATTTGTTTACTTGGGTGATGTGTTGAGCCAATCATTGGGTCATCATGCACAGCAGTAATCAAGTTAAGCACCTGCACTATCACAGAACAGCTGGCCAAAATTGTATATAACCACACACACATATGGTTACATACAGTATATGTGACTAACTGTCCAAATGAGTAAACAACATAGACTTTTGCTATTTTTATATAATTGCAGTTCACAATGTTAAAATATATAGACAAACATTCACTAAACATTTAGTTTTTTTACTTGACACACACACACACACACACACCTTTCCAGTTCTCATTACTGTAATGCAAACAAATTTCATGTTTCTAATGCATTACCCTAAAGTAAAAAGATGTTAACCTAAAGTATTTAGGCTCTAATACTACTATGCTAGTATATTAAACTGTATTATAGTAATGAGAATAATCTCTGACCATAAAGAGAATTACAAACATATTCAAAAGTAAAACGTATCAAAACATTACAGTAGTGAGAGTTTGGGGGCAGATGAGCTTAGAAATAATATTGCAATGCAAAAAAAAAAAAGTTAAATATAAGATCTTTTTTTGCAACTATAAAAAACACAAATATGTTACTCATAATACTCCACACTGGGGGTGAAGTGGCTCATTTAAGACAATAAACGCAGGGCAAACACACAGCGACTGCGGACAGCTGGATATAAGCAACCTGACACCAACCGGACGACCAACTAATCAGAAGAGAGAGATAGAGATGAGTTTAAAGGAGCGAGCAGGGAGAAAAAGATAGAGAGACGCAAGCCAAGGGCATTAGTTTACCATAGCCCTTCTGTTCAATTGAAACCAAAGCTGTCTCGGCCATGGCGAGCGGTTTATTTCGGTTTCTAATGGAAGGCATCTCACGTTTGGCACAGATGCTGTTTGGCTGTAAAGGGGCCCTCCAGTGCTGTTTCAAATTCGACCACCTGAGAGTGGAAACTGAAGGGGGCATTGGGGGAAAGCCCCATAATGCTTTTTATGAGAACTGCTCTATTGCGTTAAAACATCAGACGTGGAGCAAGGCTCCAAAAGTGTGTGTGTTTGTGGGTTATCGTGCCCTAGGGCCTCTGCTGGAGATGTCTGTGGAGACCAGGTTGTGTCTGAGTGCTGGGGGTGTTGCAACACTTATAAAAATGTGGGACATATTCTAAGAAATTCGGAGCTTGCTCCAAAAATAGACATTTTTTTGGGGTATAATAGTTAAATTTTAAGAGCTTTGTTTTAATTGGCCATAGTGCAACAAAACAGAAGCTGTAAGTATTCAGACTACTGAACGTTAATTCACCTAATTAATATTCATGAGACCCCCTGTTTTTCAGGTTGTTCCTACGCCCCTGCCTGAGGCTGCGTCCCAAAGCTTTACAGACAGCATACAGAGGTAGGAAGCCATCATGGCACATCCGGTTCCAATATTCGTATCACATGCCGTCTACTGAGACAAGTTTTAGAGGCAGCATAGATGTGTACGTGTCCTTCATTGCTTATGATATCCCACAATCCTGTGCATGTGGTTTGATGGTTGGTTGAAGAAATAAAAATGGCGTCTCACGGAGCAGTTTCACCGACGGATCCATTTTTTCAGTTTATGACTCTGTTGAGAAACAAGCTTTTAAGTCATAAAATATTTGATTGGTTGTGTCTAAAGCTCAGCTTGAAATTGTTGTAGGTCATTAAGCATGACGTGATGGTCTCTTGGAAGGCTAAAGTCTGAAATCAGATTGTTTACGAGGAACCTTCAGTTTTGAGGTACAAAACAGAACCTGTGAGGTCATCGCCTGACTGGACAGCGAGGTTGCAACCTTTGCTGGGTGAGAGTGCCTGTGGAGGTCATTGTGACCACACTGCTAACAGTCTGTCAGTCTGAACTGATCTGAGGTCAGAATGTGAGATTGGTAGAACATATTACAGACACATATCAAAGCCAAAGATCCACTGGCGCCTTTAAATGTTTCACTGAGGTGCCGTGGGATGTATTTGAGGTCGATGTTGGCTTGCTTGACGCCTTTAGGTCGATTCAAAGAGCTGTAATTTAATTTTTGGTTCTGGTTAGCAGGATTAAGGTGGTCACTGGCAGTTTGGAGCTCCTGCTCTCACTTCTGGCCAAAAACACACCACAAACATTAAAAATTTATCAGCACTTCTGTGTATTCACTGAGTTAATGACTTTCTAGGACACTGACCCCATGACTCCACGTGATGGAGTGTTTTGTTCATTAAAAACTATGTTGTGATACTGTTTTAAGTGTGAGAACTTTGGCACGAGTTTGCTGGCACTTGCAAATCTAATAATAATGAATATTTGTGTGTATATCAAGTGTATGATATAATGAATCTGTAAATATGAATTTAGCACCTACAAAATTAATTAATTTTATTTAAAAATGTTGACAAATTCATTTTTTAAGATAAAAAAGTTTCGTGTTTTATAAGTTTTGCCATATTTTCATGGCATGGTATTTTCTGTGCTTTTTTTTTTTTTTTTTTATCTATACATGCTTCATTTAAAGTATTTAGATGCTTTGATCTTCTGATCTTCAGTACCCGACGTGTCGGCATTACGATTGTTTTCACGTTTTGGCGCTCCAGCCTGGGCATTAACAACAGACCTGGTGTTTTTAGTCCGATTAATGATTCATAAGTTTAAATAATTGATATGTTTTTGTCATTGGGATCCATGGTGCATTAGCTCCTGTTCACTTTGACAGCTCCCTTCAGTCAGCACCTGTTAGCTCCGCGCGTCAGTTCCTCAGTGTTTTTGTGTTTGCGCGATGTGAACGTTCATAGTAAGTTGTTCACGTACGTCAACACGGTGAACACCAAACAAGGGTCTCAAATGTCTTTTAAATAATTGATACTGTGTATCAGTTACGTAATACATCATCATCGTCTTTGTTGGTTTCTCTAATGATGGCTAAAGGCCATTTTTCAGTAATAGACACAAACGTTTGTGAAATGATTAAAGGATTGTGGTGTAGTTCTCGAAATTCAAATTTGTTTATCGTTGTAGCCTACAGAACCTTCAAGGCGAAGTTGATCTCAGATCTCAGATATTCTCAGAAGGCCAGACGGTGATGTTGCTGTTAAATCTGCTGGACCCTTTAAAGGGTCTTTCACATCCAGTGAAACAAACCTGAGGGTCTCAGGGTGCCTGAACGCAACTTGAAAGATCACGTATCCCCTGCTGCCTTAAGTGCACTGATAAAACGAACGTGGATGTATGAATACTAATCATAACCATTTGACATGAAGCCCTTGACTTTGTTTTAACTGTAGATAACGTTACTTCAGATTTTGATGTAATAAAAATACATACTGCCTTAGGCCCGTAACCACCATGGGCCTTAACCCAGGTAATAATTTTAGGTTGTAAGAACATTTCTCCAATGTTTTAAAGAAAAATAAGCATTCAAAGTATTCTATCATTCTATCATTACTGTTTGGTTATATGAACATTATTCAAACATTTTTAAATTCTGTTATGTTTTTTCAATGTTCTACTAACTACTTAAGAATAATGTTTTTGATATATCGTGTATAATAATAACTAAACATTCTACAAGCGTTACTGGAAGAATGTTTTTTGAAAACTTTGAGATAACCTTAAGAGAAGGTTAATTAATGTTCTGACACTGTTACCTGGTAAGGTGGGACATGTTGACCCTGATATTCGGATTAGCGCCTTTAATGGTCGATTTGTAAATTATTATTATTATTTGGTCCTTCACAATACTGAAGATTGTCATAATAATCAATTTGGAATTTTAATTGTATTGCATTTTAAATCAATGCTTTTCTTTTTAAGACATGATTCAAAGATGACCTTTGACCCTCTGACATGCTTTAATGGCATAAAATAGGCAACTACAGTGATACAAGAGGTCACCTTTTGTAGCGTCATTGAGCACTATTATACCTGATGATGTCACCTTCAGGGGTCATCTTCAGTGACCCATGATGTCAGCAGCTGGTTTTATCTGCAACAGCACTTTTTGATCTCAGTAGATGACCTGTCCCTCCTTGGAATATGGATTGGAACTTTGAATTGGAATGGGACAGAATAGAATGTCATATAATGAAATGGCACGGAATGAAAGTGAATGGAATTGGTTTTTTGGAATGGACTCCCTTTGATGTTTAACAATTCAGTTGAGTATTGATCAATTTCTAACAGCAGAAGATTTAATAAGAACGTAGGTTTGGTTTAGAGCATGTGGACGTGCCTCGTTTAGACGGTAATGTCTTTAAAGTACAAAAAAACCCTATTTTTCTGCTTCTAGGCTGCTTGGAGATTATTAGACCAGAAGATGAAAAGGGAGAGATGTTCAGTATCTACAGAGCTGCGCTGTGGAGGTTGGAGAGAGTCGTGTTTGGAAAGAAGAAACTCCAGTTGGGGCAAAGTTGGCTCAGATCCTCTTTAGACCTGCTGAGTGAAATTAAAGCTCTGCGAATCGGATTATTGCTTCCCCAGAGAGCTGTCTCGCTGCCAGCAGACGACTGCCTCAACGGTGCCTCAACTGTTATCACCACACGTCTCTCTCCTTCTCTCTTTTCTTCTCTTTTTCTCACTGTTAGTCAGGAAACTAATTTCAGGGTGATCAATAATGGTCTGTGTCCTTTTTGTTTCCTTCGCATATTTACTGGGCCATTGTCTTTCAGTAAGCCACCAACATAAATCTAATTTATCAGCCATTGACACTTCCGGATAAATATAGCAGTGCCGCCCCCTTCCAGTATTCAGAATAGTGTTTATCCGTCCAATCTGTGCTCTGTTTATACATCTGTGAATACATATTGATAAATTGAGGGTACGGTTTACAGATTTATTTGGTACTGCTACATTGGGTGTATATGCTAAAAATGTGACTCATGCTGGCCAAATGAGTCACAATGAGCAATTTTTCAAAAATGAGTTCCTGTTATTTTTACATTCTCCATTAAAAAGCTTTACAATGATGTATAGTTTGTTGGAACAAAAAAGGAATGAGCTACTTCTGTCTGAAGCACCAGTCCCAAAGAAAAGAGCAAAAAAAATGCAATTGTTTATGGATTATTAAAACAAAGGAAATATTTAGGAAGGTACACCTCTCAAAATATGATTTCAAATGTTTAACTGCTAATTGAAGTTTTGGGATCATTGTATGAGGGCTTAATGAACTCATTTTTGTGGAAACCTCAAATTAGACCAAAATTGAGCCTAGACCTTTGACATGGCTATCAATTGATTATTAAAATTAATGCAACCTAGTGTTAGTATCGTCCCATACTGATCTCATTGGCTACTGGCATCCCTGAAATATCACATACTCTCTGCTTACTGTGAAACAAGCGAAACAAATATCTATAAACCATTTAAATAAGTGTTTATGAACGTAAGACATTTTTTGGTCCTTATTGTATAAATCTAGCACTTATCACCTTTTAAATGCATCGAGATAAATACTCAGTTAACACAGTCACAACGCACCTTCTTTATGAATAACCAAAAGATACTCATTATTATTCATGAGATAGAGTAGGTGTATTCATGTGTGCTGAGCTTTAGATAGTAAGAGAGAGAGAAAGAGAGAGAGATGGGCGAGAGAGGGAGGGGGGTGTGTCTCTATGAAGAGGGGTTAGTACAGCGCGTGTGTAGATGACTGCTAGTGTGGATGAGAGAGCGGCAGTAAGATAGACGTGGTATGAAACATCCTCCCGGGCTTCTTACACATGCACACGCACTCATTCAAGGACTTCTGCTTCACCAAATGAGCCAGTCACTGCTTGGTTTCTACAAAAAGACAAGGGGGTGAGAGATACCCACTGATGAGAGACGTTACCCCACGTTTGAGGGAGAACCCTGGTGTGTGTGTGTGTGTTCACTGCTGCCGGAGATCTGCGGGGGGACCCACAACAACACGATGGGCTGTAACCTGTGTGCGCTGCAGAAGAGAGAGGAACATTATA
This sequence comes from Ambastaia sidthimunki, assembly GCA_036877625.1. Classification (NCBI taxonomy): domain Eukaryota; kingdom Metazoa; phylum Chordata; class Actinopteri; order Cypriniformes; family Botiidae; genus Ambastaia; species Ambastaia sidthimunki. Next base: position 80,082 of record JAZGTK010000345.1, read on the forward strand.
AACTGCTGTACGAGATCGCACAGGTGAGTCGAGCTTCTAATCTAGAACCTAAATATTGTAAGAACAGGAGACATGAGATGTGATAGGACTTCCAGGACATAGGACGGAAAGTTGCTTTCTTCTCCAGCAATATCTTCTGTCAACATCTTCTCTAGAAAGCTCTGTTTATATTTAACAACCACGTCAGTTTGTAATTCAAAGTGATTTACAAATGTAAATAAAACACATTGAGTTAATGTATTTGTAGCCCTAGTGGTGCTACAAAAAGTGATTAGAAAATCTACTGTATTTTAAAGGTGTCTTTTAAGGAAGTTCAGTTCTTGGGAAGTTTTTCAAGGGAACTCGCAGTGGTTGTGATGGTTCCCAAAGGTACCGAGGACTTACCTGGAAGCATTTATCAATGATCAAAAGAAGATTTGTAGCACACACCCTTAACAACTGTGCTCATTAATATAGATGCATATTTGTTGAGCAAGATGCTCGCAGGTAGAGCGAAGAGAATTGTGGGATTGCTTACATTGGCAGTTTGTTTGTTCGGTGTGTAAGAGGAAGTGAGTTGCAAGATGAAGGAAGTGTTAGTTTAGATTAGGTGCAACCTATAGAATAATAATGAAAGGTATATATTCACTATAGACTAAGGTTCACTATAGAATGCACAGAAAGTTCAGCTTTTGTGTTTAGTGATGTACTGAGAAAAGATCAGTTTTAGTAGGAGTGATGCTGATGAGGCTGATCTCAGACCAGTTTAACCCCTGGAGGTCAAACACCAAGCGTGACAAAGAATATTTTCACAGCTCTGATCACAGCCTCATTACTGTACAACAACTGTTGTACAAAACGGCTTTGGTCCCTAATTAGATGTTAAAACACGTCTTTTGTCTGTGAAAACGCCAGTCTAGAAGATTATCTCTGTCGGTGGCTGGCTTGAGGTGATAGGAGTTTGAACCCTACTGATTCCAAACAGCAGGGTTTTGATAGGAGCCTCTCATTCAGATTTAAGCCCAGCCTATGAGGTTTATACAAGCGCCTGATCTTCCAAGGGGCGGCACTAAGTAAAGTTAAAGATGGAAAACTGGCAGCGTTTTGGTGAACAACAGTTTTGACATCCTAGCATACACAAACAAGTTGTGTGTGCGTATGAATTTGGCAGGTTATAGTTGGCTTGAATGACACAAATGACTTTGTATCCATGTCACATGTTGGTCGCTTTGGTGTAGCTCTGTTTGAGCTCCAGTCAACCAGTAATAGAAACAGAGAGGGAGAGAAAGATGAAATGGAGTTTAGATCAGAGGGAAAGGAACAAATGCAGAGTCTTCAGAAAAGGGGAAAGGTACTACGAGGTTGAAAGCAAGAATACCAGATTTGGATCAACTCTCAACAGAGTGAATTCCCTGGCTGAGGTGGAAAGTGTGTCAAGGAATCGTTGCCTCAGATTTCCCCCTCTCTGTTTTTTGTCGATTTAAATATTCAAGCTTCTGTGTTTTTGAGAAGGAATCATGGAAAATATGTGGGCAAGAGGATGAGGCACGCAAGTTGTGTGACAACAAATACACACACATAAACACAGACACAAACACGTGGCCACACAGCTCTTCACAAGCTTTGACAATTGTGACACTATTCCTGGCAGCACAGCACTTTTAGTCTTTGTGGTCTGTGAGATTTATGAGCTGAGTGCTACTGTTTTCCCCCTCTGTGGGCACACCATGGAAATGTATTCTTTCTTTGTTACCTACATTACAAAGACATGCCAGTCTCTCTCTCTCTCTCTCTCTCTCTCTCTCTCTCTCTCTCTCTCTCTCTCTGTTGGGGTACTTGACTGTGTTTATGTTCAGTCAGCAGTAACATGGTTTGGATTTTAAGGGTTCAGCTGTACTTCACCTAGACTTGATCCCTCAACCCGTAGAGAGCTGACTGTCTAACTCGCTGTGATTGGCTGCCATTGATACATTATGACGTCATGTGTGATGTCATACAAGTCTCATTACAAATGAGATGCGGTTAGAGGGCGACGTAGTGTAAAAAAACACCTTGATATCAGTTAACGTTTTGAAATGAGAGCTTTCGAGAAACAAAATGAAGTACCCGCAGAGATTAGCGTAATGGTTTGCAGATGTTCTACAGAATTAAATGATTACCATCATTCATAAATTCTACAAAACACTTTCCATTTGCGTCTTAGTTTATAACATATTTGATTAGGCTTTTAGCTACCAATAATAGTGTAGCCTTTCATTTCCATTTAACACATTTTACTATATTTAAATATGTGATGCAGAATTCTAAAATTTCAGTGCATATTTATGTCTGATGCATATTTTCGAAAATGAAAAGCAAATGCCTGCTTATTTATTTGTCACGGCTCATTTAACCAAACAGTAAATAGTTAACTAAGTTAGGTATGAAATCTGGTCGACCTCTTTACGCTATGCAATGCATGTGTTTTTATTTTGTCCAGTAATTTGCTGGTCACCATATTAGTATAAGGTGATTGAAGGCTGTTTAAGTGAGTGGAGCTGAGATCCTGAGTCTCGGGGGAGCCTTGCAGTTTATAGCCTTGTTTAGGAGTCTGTATGTGGACAGATGCTGTGTCTGTGGATCAAATACACATTTTCACCACCCGTTGTTGCTCCATATTGTGATATATTGTATGCTGAGGAAATGTATTTCAAAACTGTTTACAAGCAGCTCATTAAAGCTATACTGTATATTGTTTTCCTTTGCTAACATATTTATTTTGTCCCAGCTTAGTGCAAACAGTGCTCTGTTTGTTTGAATATTCTAGCCAGCCCAACGTAACAAAATGTGCTCAACCAATGATGTGTGTTGAAAGCGGGGCTATCTGTTTTAGTAATGAGCTGATTGCTATTGTTTTAGCATATTGTTGCACATGTAAATGCACTGTAATTTGATTGGATAACGCTATAATTAAAGACATGACACTCTTCAGCTTTAATTTAAACTCACTTTAACAACACTGAAAATTATTTGTACTTTACCTTTAAACTACTAACATAATCTGCCAAAAATCTGCCCCAAACTCTCTTGATTAAATTTAATTTTAATTAACTTAAGCTGGCATTGAGTCGCAGTGTTTTTTGCTCTTTGGGCAACCGCCAGCTTACCTCTGCGTCCCCTACAGTGGCCATCGAGGTTCAAACAGGAAGCACCAATCCCATGAGCACTAACTAGCCATATGGATCTGGAAGTGTGCGAGCGAACCAGGCAGTCAGTGTATCACAGCCTTCAGTGTAATGGGCGTCCAGATGGAAGATAACCTTTAGAGATGCTTGCCAAGAGGAACTGGCTTTTGTGTGTGTGGATGCCTGAACCAAGATCTCTCTTATTGGCATCGTCACAGCTGGTCCACGTCCTCTGTCTGTCGCTAAGAACGTACTCATCTGTCTTCTTCTCTGAAACATTTCTTTGAATGATGCTCCTTGCTGATGAACTGCAAACTGTGTAGGGCGAGATATAGAGAGGACATGTACAGAGAAGCTTGTAAGTTTGATTGATCTTTTGACCATGTTGGATGTCTGGAAGTCTGACGGATAGCCCAGGCTCTGGTGATTGTATCAGCAGACCCTGCCAGCTTCAGCCCCGGTGAGGCACATACGTGTGTTTGATGGAAATCTCATTTAAAACTCATCTTTTGGCTCCTGCGTGTACGGAACCCTTGCATAATTACTGCTAAAAATAGGCATCTCTCTTTCAGCCTCTCGCGGTCGGGGATTTTCTGATTTCGTGAAATGACAGGTGCTGAGTTCATCTTTTTCTCCTGATCTGGAAGGAGAGCAGATGACCTTATCCAGACCTCCTGTCTCATGTCATTTACATAGCCACTGATCTTTCTTACCAGACACACAGTATAGCCTAGTGCTACATAGTGTGTAGCTATATGGTTTCTTCATATGAATATTGCATACGGTTCAAGGTAACCTCAGCTTTGAAAAGCTCACATATACACACATATATGGTTATTCGTTTCTGCAAATTAGTTTATAATATCCATTTATCTGTATAACTAAATTTCATCTGGTCAAATTAAAGCTGAATGTACTAAAATAGATGCTGTTTACTTAAGGGTTCCTATAGCTCAACTGGTAGAGTGCCGTGTTTGCAACATCTACGTCAAGGTTCAATTCCCAAGGAAGAGGCAAACTGATAAAATGCACACCTCGAATGCACTGTTAGTCACTTAGGATAAAAGCACCAAATTCATAAATGCAATGTAAATGTTAATATTTATTATTTATATGCCATTGGCTGTTATAATTCCCTGCAGGGTCATTGCTGTTACTGGAATCTGAACACTGTCTCTGTCGCTCAGGTGGATTGAGTTTCATTGAGTTTTACACGTCCGTCTGATCCGCTGTCTGTATGACAGTCTCTCTCGAGTGAAATTATGAAGTGACCTTTTCTTTTTTGTGTTATTTCATTTTAAATAGCACAGACGTGACCTTTACATCCATATAGACAATCCACAGACTCTGCCTGCCTATTTTCTGCATATACCACCTGTGTCTGTCTATGTGTACTGTGAAATAATTATTCCATTTGGTTCATATGTGTCACATGGCTCGTCCTTAAAAGTGTGACATTGTACATTTGGCCCCTTTTGAGCATTTTTGCCTGTAAAACCTGGTTTTACACTTGCTGACCAATAGATGGATAGATAGATGGATGGATGGATGGATACTATGGATTGATACTATGGATAGATACTTTAGATAGATACTATAGATGAATAGATAGATGGATAGATACTATGGATGGATGGATGCATGGATGGATGGATGCATGGATGGATGGATGCATGGATGGATGGATGCATGGATGGATGGATGGATGGATGGATATGATAGATAGATATGATAGATAGATATGATAGATAGATATGATAGATAGATACTATGGATAGATACTATGGATAGATATGAGCGATAAATAGATAGATAGATAGATAGATACTATGGATAGATACTATGGATAGATACTATGGATAGATATGATAGATAAATAGATAGATACTATGGATAGATATGATAGATAAATAGATAGATACTATAGATAGATATGATAGATAAATAGATAGATACTATAGATAGATATGATAGATAAATAGATAGATACTATAGATAGATATGATAGATAGATTTAAAGTTCTGTGTGTGAAATCGCACAGGGGATGACCTGCTTGTCTGCTGCAGTCACACTAGTGTGTAATTAGAACTGGGATCCGGAGCTGATTGGTAATTATCAGAAGTTATGGAGTTTTTGTCTGTCTTCATCATGCAATCCTCCACGAGTCGCCCCACTTGCCGAGTCAAAAGGGGCTGATTGCACCTCCGTCACACATGGGCGATTGAAAAACAGGGCACTGAATCTACATACTGCAGTTCATTTGACTTAATGAGCAGAAGTAGGACGATGGTGCAGCGTAAGATGAAACGTTTCCAGATCCGCCGTGAACCCTTTGCAGCACTGTTACTGGATTGCGTCTTGTTAAATGAAGCCATCTTTAAACGCAGCTTAGATTGTTTCGTGTTGATTAGTTTTGTATTGATTAGATCTATATATTGCAGGGTTTATAATGCGCCAGAGCATCGTGGACTGATCCATTTGTAATTAACACACAATTAGCAGGTACATAAGTCTCGATGACAATCCTTAATATCCCATCTGGCCAGGCACCTAGGGAGGAAATAACTAGTACATTGTGCATCTGCCGCTGTATCAAGGCGAATTAGAGTTCGAGGGCTCTTCAGACGTATTAGGTTCATTTATGGTTTGTGTGTGTGCTGCACGCACAGTATTAAAAGAATCGATGCACATCGTAGTTCCACACAATAGCAGTTACAACAGCACAGTTGCTAGCACATGAATTGTTATGCAGACCAAATGATAAACCCTCTTTGTGCAAGGTTACAGTGCAAGAATAGATCTCAGTGTGGCTTCTAGTGTCTGCGTCTGGAACCGAAAACATAAGGATGATACCCAACCCCCACCTCTCTCTCGCTCTCTCTCTCTCTCTCTCTCTCTTTTCTTTTGTTCTTGGAAAGGTGAGACATGTTCTGCCTAAAACAGTCAGAAAACAGTGAGCAGAAGACTGAGATATTGTGGGATACTAAAACTGTAATGTTTATCAGGGCTAACAGGGGTGTGTGTGTGTGTGTGTGTGTATATAACTACATGGCCAGAAGTATAACATCTGAATACATTCAATTAATTTCAATGCCTGAGTATTTAAAGGGGGTTTGTTCACCTTTGTTGCTATAACAGCTTAACAGTTAAGACTTTGCGGTAGATTTTAAAACATGGTGATTTATTCTTAGTCACAAGAGCCTCAGGAAGGTTAAATTCTCAGTCTGTGTTCTG
>JAZGTK010000346.1:0-86304 GCA_036877625.1 Ambastaia sidthimunki
GCACTCGTCTTGGCTACAGCAGGTTCACTGGCAGCAGGTGAGAGCAGAGGATCTTCATTACGTTCTTCCAGTCTGTCTCTCTGGCTCCAGCCAGTGAACATCATGTCAGCCTGGCCTTCATTACCTGCACTGGAAACAGAGCCCAGCTTCTCCCTGTAGACTCTGTAGTGCAGCCTCACAGGTGGTGGGTGGTTTTCTCCTCAAGCTTGGGTCATGTTCTAACATGCCTTACCTGAAGAAGACATGTTATTGGATCAACACCCTGCTTGGTCCTGAAACATTTCTATCAACCAGTCAGATGTTTGACATAGGGTATATTTTAGGTCCAAAAGAGATAAAACATGTATATAGACACATACATAGTTTAGATACTTAAACTTCAGTTTTAAGTGATTAATTCACTGTTTTATTTGCAACTTCTTTATAATTATAATAAATCATATAAATATACATTTGACTGTACCTCCTTCCTAAGTATTTTATTGGTATGGTTTTAAATTGGACGTATATGTGTATAAAAGTGTGTGTATGTATGTATGTATGTATATAATGTTACCAAACAAATTATTTTGCAATGTACAGCTGTTTTATCATACCAATAAAGCTCCTTGAATCAAAAATCGAGTCTCAGAGGAGCCAGCAAACAAATTACCCAGAAAACAAATGGGACCAGGGCTCAGATGGCCCAAGGGGTCAGAGGTTAATCTAAGAGAGAGCTTTTAATTTAAACTGTCACTTATCAATACAGAAAGTTGGCATTAAAGCACTGATTGCCAAATTCATAGCCAAATCTACTCATTTGGTGAGAGGGATTTGGATATTTTGTGATGTCTGTGCAGAAGGCATCTTGTGTGTCTGCTTACTGCTGGTGACAAAGTGTTGTGAGTGTCCGGGGCACATATGTTGTAATTTCAGAAGCAGGGGATGATGGTCTATGTGGCAGACGAGTGGAGTCTGGAGAAAACATGTTCTCCGTCTGACACTTCATTGTTTGTCACTCACAAGCGCAATGTTATGGGAGTAGATGCAATGCGGCACTCATTTTAGTGTGTAGCGATTTGTCTTTGTTAATCTGGTTCAGCTACTCTCTGTTCACATTTCATGTGATTTTGTAAGTGAATTGGGGAACGTTTAATGCAATGCCCGGTTCACTGATGCTCTCAGTGATATTCAATCTGCCATTCAGACAGTCTAAAGGATCTCCATTTAGACTAATCTTTCAAAACCTTGACCTTAGTTTGATCTGTTCTTTTCCTGTTTCTCTCTCTCTGTTAAATGGACAGGGCATATGCACGATGACAACTGCATTTCTGCACTTCTTTTTCCTGGCATCCTTCTGCTGGGTTTTGACAGAGGCTTGGCAGTCCTACATGGCCGTGACAGGGAAGGTTCGAACCAGGCTCATCCGCAAACGCTTTCTCTGCCTCGGGTGGGGTGAGTCTCCATGACACTTTCTCTCTGTCTGTCTGTCTTTACATCTCTCTCTCTCTCTCTCCTCTAATGGTAATTTCTGCTGCTCCATCATCAGGTTGGTATTTACTTCTCAGATACGGATGATGTAAATTAGCCTTTGCAATTCTTAAATAATATCTAGTATGTTCCATACTTCCCCAGGGCTGCTTATACAGGACCACTTTACACACACATCAAATTGATTACAGAAGATCTAACACTCATCCCTCCAGTTACCTAGCAACAAACAAGGCTCTCTTTTCCATCAGTGCAGTGTTTTGCTGTGTGCTGGGGAAAAGACAAGACGGACAAAGATAGACAAAGACAGAGATCTGATCTGTATATTAGTTCAGTTATTTGAATAAATATTGATGAAACGTTAATTGAAGGTAATTCGTTTCCGTGTGCTGTTGCTAATGTAGACAGTCTCTTTAACGTCGATGTCCGTGTTAAACAGGATTTAAAATTCTAAACGTTGTATTCTAATGAGAATCTTGATTTAACGCAGACAGAATTTGTAGTGACGTTTGCTATCAAGCAAACTTGTGGCTCCTGCTATTGAATCAGTTCGTGACTGGATTTCCATAACAACGGTTGCTAAGCAGTGAACGTGAAGAGACAAAAAGAATAAATTACTGGACACCAGCAGCTGCCTTCTGCGTCATTACACCTCGGCTAATATCCACCTCTTATGTATAAAGTATCAGAAAATACTGACCTGGAATCAGTGTCACACAAACCACAACTGATTCCCTCAGTCACATACAGAGCCATGTTGGAACATGAAAATAACATAAGAAGAAACATGACACATACAAGATATAGCCCATTTATATTTATCTCACACGCTACGGTTTACTAAAGTGACATTGTGTTTGTTGAGCTAAACTATAAATCAGCTTGCACAGTGTGCATCTAAGGCCATATCATTGGTTTCCAGGTCAAATTCATTAATCCTTCTCATATATTTCCTTTTTTGTACCTGTCCAGAAACTTAATGTGACCTCTGAGGCAGGAACAGTAGTGCTGTTCACTGCAGTGTGGTTTCTGATTGGTGGAGGATAAGTCTGATGGGTGGGGAGAGGGGGCGGAGCTTCAGTTACATTCAGCAGAGGGAAAGGGGAGGGGCCACAGGGCCTCTTTCTGGTGCCTAAGACAAGCTGATTGCATCAATAAATTCAGCCACCGGCGCAAGAGGGACGGTGTTAATATTCAGATCACGGGACAGCGGCAGGAACAGAAAGAGCCTTTTCATTAGAGCGGTCCTGTTAGAGACCAGAAAATACCAGAGACGGTGAAATAAAGAGGATTAGATTGATAGAAGATACGACAGTATACATGAGGTCATAGCTCTACTGAAAAATCTAACTCAAGATGGTATTTTGAGACATGTTAGCTAACTGGTTTATTTCAGGTCCAAGATGGTCTACCACCACGTGAACAGCTAGACAAGCTAAAAACCAGCAATTAGATTCTAAACACCTAGAGCCAGCTTAAACGGTGTTGTTTTAAAGCCAATACTTTGTACAGTGTGCATGCATTACCCCAAACCTGATATCAGCCTTTCTATTTAAATCAGTTGTGTTAATTGCATTTCACACGGTTGTTTCTGGTTAAAACTCCGGGGACTCTCATTGGCTGGTTTACCTGCTCTTGTGTCACAAGCAATTTAGAACCTGAAAGAGTCTGACGGTCTGACTTAAAGATTCGATACGCTTGCAGAGACTTGCAATGAGTGTATTTCTAATCTAATAAGTTCTGCTGGCTATTAATATTGCGTATGTTGGTTAGGAATATAAACAAGTATAATTAGTTAACTTTGTTACATAACTCATGCGCCACTGACATAAATAAACCTCAGATTAAGCAGGTTTTAAAGAGAGGGTGACCTAACCTGAGTTAGTTATACCAAGTTGTACCAAGCTGTATTTAGAGATCAAATTATCATTGAAATTTTGAGATAAGACCAGAAAGCAGCTACCATAGCAACCACCTAGCAACCCAGCTAACAATTTTAGGATGTAAAACACATTTCCCTTAGTAGCAAAATCATTCAAATATTTTATGAATGCTCTAGGAACGTTCAGAACATCCAGTTGTTAGACCTTGTATTAACGTTATTGTTTGGTTATAAGAACATCATTTAAACAATTCTGTAGAATTTTAAATTGTTCCACAAACGAATTAAGAATAGCGTTTTGATATGATACATACTGTTAAAAAATGTTCTACTAACGTTACAGTCTACCGTCTACAGTCTAACGTTTAATTCATGGTTGTGTCTCTCTTGAAGGTTTGCCTGCCTTGGTAGTCGCCATCTCAATGGGATTCACAAAAGCTAAAGGATACGGGACGCCCCAATAGTAAGAAACCTCCTTTCTCCTCCTGTTCAACCAGAAACATGAACCGTCCCACCACAGCACATAAAATCCACATAAAATGAGGAGAGAAGACAAGAAAATCTGCATGAAGTAAAAAAAATAAATGAGAGCTGAGAGATTTCCAGTCCTCCAGAGAATACCTGGATATAAACAATGTTTTAAGATCTCTTGTTCCACATTAAAAGTCTCTCATGTAGAAATGTGGCATATGGCCCCAGATCCCCAGACACCCAAGGACGATATGACTATGTACTGCCACGCTCCATTAAATTGATGCCGGATGTTATATTTGATGCAGGATTTGCTGATATTTCTGTGATATTTCTGTGATTTTTGCAGCTGTTGGCTCTCTCTGGAAGGAGGTCTCCTCTATGCGTTTGTGGGACCTGCTGCTGCAGTTGTGCTGGTAATTATACTGTTTGTTTATTTACTGTGATTTTACAGTGTTTAGTCTTAACTACACACAGCAGGTCTATAGCATTTCATGTCATTTGCTGAATCAGGCTGGCAGAATGTAAATGGAAACTCTCTCTTTTGCTGTACAGTATGAAGAGACTACAAGACTGATTGTTTAAACAGTTTGTCTCAAGACTGATTTGATGCACAGATTTACACTAACATACATCTACACACGTACGTTGTAAACAGTAGATCTGGATCTTTGAGTAAACTTTAAAATAAAATCACTTAGAATCACATTTCTTTAAGTAGAAGCTTTTAGCAGAAAATGCAGTCATTACAATAAAACATGCAGGAAGTGTGTTCAAATGTACTTGGTTAGATTATTTTACAAGAAAAACGATCCTTTGTAGATTAATAAAATTAGACTATGACAATCTTTGTGCGTGTGCGTGTGTGTGTGTGTGTGTGCAGGTTAACATGGTCATTGGTATTCTGGTGTTTAACAAACTGGTTTCAAGAGACGGGATCCTGGATAAGAAGCTTAAACACAGAGCAGGGTAAGTGCAACACAAACACACACAGACACACACAACAACAACAAACTGTGTCCCAAAACATAATGAGCTGCCTGTGTAGACGTCATTCTACAGCATCACAGGTGAGAACACTGTTCCAAACATTATTAAACAACATGCTGCTTTCACAGATGAATAGATTTTATAAATTATAAATGCTCTTTCTGTGTCTCCTGTAGAGTCAATGTAGGGTAATGTGTGTCATTTTTACACCACTAGCGGCACCAAACAGATCTGTGAAAAAAACTACAATAATTCAAACAATTGCACAAGTTGCCCCGCCCCCAAACTCACGCCATTGGTTGAACCAGTGTTTATATTCCTCGGTTAAAATTTGTTTTTGATGCTAAAATAACATTTCACCTTTCATGATGGTTGTAAAGGACCAGATGTCCAAACAGCGCTTTGGTACAATTAGACCACAGCAACACATCCGTTATCTGCTGGTTTATCCGGTATCTGCTAATAAACCTGATTAGTGACCCAAATGCTGGAGGACAGTAACTAACATTTGGGTTCTGGCTGTTCTGCAGGCAGATGAGCGAACCTCATACTGGATTAACTTTAAAATGTGCCAAATGTGGAGTGGTCTCAACAACTGCCTTATCAGCAACCACGGCCAGTAATGCCATGTAAGTGCCCAAAGAGGCCTCCGAAAATCCATACCATTATACTGCATGTGTGTGACTTTATACGTGTCTGTGTGTGTCCTTGTTCTTGCTGTGGGGAAGGAAATTTGTGGAGGTGTGAAATGAACAGCTGGCTCTCGTTCTCTTTCTAATGTGTTCACACACTCCATTGGAACTGAAATCTCTGTTGGTTCCTCTTGTGTGTCTTGGATTCATTTATGTACTGACGGACTGTTAAACCAATAACTTTCTCTTCTCTTTTTGTCTCTCTCTTTTCCTCTCTGCCTTTCTCTCTCTATCTCTCTCTCACTTCCTGTATCTGTCTCTGCCTTTCTCTGTCTTTCTCTGTCTGTCTCTCTGTCTCTCTCCCTCTCTGTCTCTCTCTTTCTCTGTCTGTCTGTCTCTCTCTCTCTCTCTCTCTCTCTCTCTCTCTCTCTCTGTCTGTCTCTCTCTTTCTCTGTCTGTCTGTCTCTCTCTCTCTCTCTCTCTGTCTGTCTGTCTCTCTCTCTCTCTGTCTCTCTCTCTCTTTCTCTGTCTGTCTGTCTGTCTCTCTCTCTCTCTGTCTGTCTCTCTCTTTCTCTCTCTCTCTCTCTCTCTCTCTCTCAGGGCTTCTCTGTGGAGCTCTTGTGTTGTTCTGCCTCTCTTAGCTCTCACCTGGATGTCTGCAGTGTTGGCCATGACGGACAAGCGCTCGATTTTGTTCCAGATCCTCTTTGCTGTCTTTGACTCCCTGCAGGGCTTTGTAATAGTCATGGTCCACTGTATCCTCAGAAGAGAGGTAGACTGGAGCCCATCTCATCTTCTCATCTCTTTCATTCCTTCACAGACGTGTTTGTTTTCAGTCTGTGCCCAGTTCTGCTCTTAAAGGAATATTTTTGTTGTTATTTACTCACCTTCATGTTCTTCCAAACAGGCTTTGAAACAAAAAATACATTTTTAAGAGACTTAAGATAAATCTTTTTCATGAAAGGACAGTTTATCGTGACCAAAACTCAAAAAAAAGGAAAAGAAAAAAGTTTTCAGAAAAATCTGTGAATATTCATTAAAAAATCTTTGTGTTCCTTTAAACGACATGAAAATAAGTTACAAAAACAAATAGTATGTTACAAAATAACAAACTGTACCTTTAAGAATCTGCCAGCATTTTAATTGGTCAGATATCCTAATATTTACATTTAGGAAATGTCTGATCTTTATATGTATTGTATGTTTGGTTTGTTAGTTAAATATTACAGATGGCACAAACTTCTGTGAAACCGAGGTTATATTGTGTTGTGTTGAGGTGTTATTGAGGTTCAATCAGACATCATTGATGGTTCTTAGGTTCAAGATGCCTTCAGATGTCGGCTGAGAAACTGTCAGGACCCCATCGCTGCTGATGCCACCGGCACCTTCCCCAACGGACACGCACAGATCATGGTAAAAACACGCTAGTGTGAGAGGTCATGGCTCTTACACGCTACACTCACCAGTTTCAGCTTGTAAGAACATTCCCCTAATGTTTCCCTTAAAGAAAAACATTTTTTTTTATAAATGTTAGCATTTTTTAGACGTTGTATTAATGTTATTTCTTGATTATAGGAATGCTATTCAAACTTTTGCAACATTTTTAAAACATTACTTTAACATTTTGATATATAATATACAACATTTAAAAAGTTCTACTAATGTTACTGCAAGGGTTTTTTAATAACTTTGAAAGAAAACATTAGCCAAAGTTCTGAGAACGTTCTCTGTTAGCTGGGGATATTTATACCACATTAATGGAAGTAGTTTTAATAAACTACTTTCAAATCTTTGCTGTTTTTTCTCTTTGCCTTTAACGGTTCGAAACCTCCTGGAGTTTGTCATATTTCATACTTTCATACTTTCTCATCTGTTATTTGCTTGAGGGAGTAATCGCTGTTAAAACGGTTGTGGAGATATTTGGCTTGTCTCTAGACTTTAGAACCGCTGGCGCATAACAATCATGGTTCTCAATTATGTTGTGAGATAAAGTTTCTCAACTAGAAGCGTTTGACTGTAATGAGGCTCTGATGTGAAGTCTGTTTGATTCTGCTCATCGTTCCTCTATCACTGGTCTTAAACCTGAATAGTCAGATTCTATTTACAAATTGTTGCGACGGATGACTAAACACACTTTGCTCTGTTAGTGCTGTGGGGACGTGATTCGACTGTAAAAACACCAAAATCAAAAACATTTTGATCAGAAATCACCAACAAAATGAAAGTCACCAAAATCATACCGTTTCATTTTTCAAGTTAGACTTTTTTTCACTGTTTCAGAAAGTTGCTTTTTATCGTAGACTTTACTTTTGATCTATTGAAATTGTATATTTCAACTTTAATGGTGAGATTTAGCTGGTATTGTAATTTAATGTAATTAAATACAGTTTAGTCTAATTTTAGAATTAGGGTCTCTTGTGACAATTCATGGATGAAAGCAGGTGTCAGTCTAACAATGGCGTTTTTTGTGTCTTGTTTCACAGACGGACTTTGAGAAAGACGTGGACATCGCCTGTCGATCAGGTGAGAAACAGATTGTTAATTTCTTCCTATTGTGTGGAATTGCTCATAATTATTTGATAGCACATTTTGAATTCTCTTTTATCTGTAGCACATCTAGCTGCCATATGGAGTAAAAGTAAATTCATGGGTGGCTTCTTAGATGTTGCCTAATTGTCTCCCTTAAGCAAACGGTTTATGAAGAATAACTTTATTAAAAGAATAAGCTTTTAAGTCCCTTGGTTTGAAATTGGTTCAAATCAAGACTTTTATTTTAGGTCTAGACTGAAACATTGTTTTATGTGCAAAAAATTTTGGGTTTGAAAAAATGTGATTATCACATCTAACCAACAAAGATCAAAGTGCAGTAGAAGTCTTTATGAGAGCTGCGTATCGTCTGTAAAGTCATTGTTTAGACTGTTATAACCCACACAACACCATGACTCATTTAATCATATTTTCAGAAAGATTCTGAGAAATAATATTACATTTTGTTTTGATATCACATGTAACACTAGGAGATAATTTGCATATTGCAAGAGTGCAGTAGTAACTTTATCAACTAACAACATGTCCTAGATGCATCATTTACAGCAAATTGTCCAAAATGAAAACAAAAATGCTGTGTGACACAAAACAGTCACAGCCAATCAGAGCTTATATGATGCTGGAGTTTGGACCAATAAGATTCAGAGTCTTTCTGCTGAATTACCGGAGGCACATAACGAGATGTCACAAAAATTGTTTGTGTGAGTTTTGTTGTTGCAAAACATAATGTTAGTTAAACTTTCTGAAAAAAAAAAACGTCTGAACACAGTGAATCAGGAAATGACACAGAGAAATGCAGCGGGTAGCTGGATTTGCTGACCCTTTTGTTTCTGTTTTGCAAATGCAAGCGTTACACAGCAGTCTGGCTGTCCTGTTCTTCATTAAATCTGGATTTAAACCGCTCAGATATTGAATGATTCTGTGTCCATGTACAGCCCACAGACTGGAAGATCGTTTCATCTGGAGTTTAATCTAAGATTTTACAGAGAGTCACTTTAACAAAACATGTCAAGGTTACATTTTATCTCCCACAAAATCACAAACCAAAAAATATGTTTTAAATAAAGAAAATAAAGGCCAGTTTTTTAGGACCTTTAAGATTTTTTTGTGCCATCATTTTCTTTACATCTGAAGACAGGTAGGTGTTTTTTTCCAGAAGCATTTTTTGTTATGTTGGTAAAAGTCTCTCTACATCCTGATAGCGATCAAGTGGTCTAAATATATCTATATAAATATGTATCTTCTGTGGAAGGCGCAGGACCATAAAATGCCCAATCATTGCGTTCAGTCCTACTTGTCTGAATGGAGGGCGGGATCTTATGCTTTCCAAGCTAGCTTGCTATTGCTAGCCTTTCTGAAATTGCCTTTTCTACCTTTTAGCATGTTAAGTTGAACTGTACTTTTAATTAAATAATGACATTGTTTTTGTGATGTTGATGATAAATATGACCCAGTTAGATTCTTTCATGGTTTTATGAAGTTCACCCTGAATGTTCTGGTTCTGAGCCTGAAGCCATAGCTGGTGTTCTTCTGTCAGCTTTCTGCTCCTCTCTGCACATGCCCTGTTGTGTGACGCATTCATGTGGGCTGCTGGATTTTAGAGCAGCCAGTGTTGTCCTCTGCTCTCCTTCATCAGCAGTGGCAGAAATTCCCTTCTGGATGTGTGGAGACCTGCAGAGGACAGTACTGTGTGTGTGTGTGTGTGTGTGTGGTGTGTGTGTGTGTGTGTGTGTGTGTGCGTGCATGGCTTTTCAAGCAATCCAGTCAAAATATAACAGCAGCTTTTGTACAGAGGTCTATATGAAATATTCAGTATAGAAGTATTTACGGCAACACTTTACATAAGGCTGTATTTGTTAACATTAGTTAATGCATTGGCTAGTTGACTGATAAAGTCTTAACGATTGAGTTTGTAAAGAAACATGTTCTTAAAGCAGCTCAGAAAACACTGATACTTTCAACAGAGATAAACAGACATTGTGACTGTATTCTGTAATGAAGTTGCTTGATTTTGGAGTGTCAACACTTTTAATATGACTATGACACTGCAGTTAGATGTGTTAGCATTACCCTGAAGTTACACTGTTACAATGTGTTTATTTTAGTTTAGTTTTCTAAATGCTGGTGGGGTTAACTTTTCCATTTGTTCTGTGTCAGTGATTCTACAACACACACACACGCACACACACTCACTAATGATGTTCGCTTCCACCTGCAGCCCTCCACAAAGACATGGGCTCTTGCCGGGCAGCCACCATCACCGGTACCCTCTCCCGCATCTCTCTCAATGATGAGGAGGAAGAGAAAGGTCCCGAGGGGCTCAATTACTCCACGTTGCCTGGCAACATCATGTCTAAAGTGATCATCCAGCAGCCCTCCGGACTTCACATGGCGATGGGCGTGGGTGATCTCGGAGAACAGCGTCTGGACAGCGCGGCAGACATGCGGAGGGCGGTGTACCTCTGCACGGACGATGCCACCAGGCAGAGCGAGCAGGACATGGGCCACCCCCAGCCGGGGCAGATGGAGACCGACTACATCGTCCTGCCCCGCAGTTCCGCGGCCTCGGGCGGATCCAGCAGCGTTCCGACCCTGCTAAAGGAGGAGAGCAAGATGAACGTCACCCTGGACTCTCTGTCACATGACAGATTGATGCATTACAAGATGGGCACCGAGTTTAATCTGGGCCCCTCCGGGATGGAGCACAGGGGGTTGGGATTGGAGCAGCAGTACCCGGGCCAGGTCGAACACATGCAGAACCTGCCCTTCGAACCACGCACGGCTGTGAAGAACTTCCTGGCTGAGATGGAGGAGAGCGGAGGGCTGGCTCGCAGCGAGACGGGCTCAACTATATCCATGAGCTCTTTAGAGGTACGTTAGATTTCAAACCCACCGTCAGTGATGAAAAATTGAGAATTAGCTGCATTGATGAGGCAGTAAATCAGAGCTAGAAAACAAACTGAAATAGAATGAGAGAGAAGCTATGTAGCACTATAGACAGACAGACAGACAGACAGATAGATAGATGATATGATAGCATGTATATCTGATAAATACATAGAATTAGACTTTATTTCATAATAAATGATATAACACAGTATATCAGATTTAATAAACTAAACAGTATATCAGATTTTTTTTAATTTAATTAAATAAGATTATAGATATTTAAAAAGAATAGTTTATTTATAAAATATTTTGGTTTTATATTATGCAGCTTCTTTTGTTGTGTATTTGGTGCATCAATGTTTGTCTTTTTGTCTTGGTTCTACAGAGAAGAAAGTCAAGGTACCAGGATTTAGACTTCGAGGTGAGTGAAAGTTCTGCGGGTGAAGTGCATGCGTCAGGCCTTCCTTTCACCAACTGAAGGGCCATTTGTTGCGTTTGCGTTTCGCCCCTTTAATTTACAACTACTCTGTGTAGCACTTAAGCTTATTGAAGGAGCATGTCCTGACACAACTGCGATTTATGAAGCGTTGTGTGGTTTAGCGTAAAAAGCAATGCCGTCAGCTGCCACATACTCCCATTTTATCCTTTTACATCCCCGACTTCAAGCTGAAAATCAAAAACAGCCTGAACATTTTCCCATTTTTAAGGTCACTCACAATATCCCCAGAGCGCTTTAGCCCTTTACCAAACAATGAAATTGAATGTCAAGTGCTGTCACTGACCCTTTCCTACACCAGCGCTGTTTGTCATAACCTTGTCGCAGCATCCGGCCAAATTTGCAGGATGCGCACAGCTTTTCTATAGAGCTTTTGGAAGGAGGAAGTAGGCAGGTGTATTTCCTGTTGCAAAGTTCTGGTTCTCAGCTTGACTGAACTCCAAATCCCATCCCTTATCCTTCACCTCTACCATTGCAGAAGGTCATGCACACCAGAAAGAGGCATATGGAGCTGTTCCAGGAACTCAATCAGAAATTTCAAACCCTGGACCGATTTCGAGACATACCAAATATGGGCGGCATGGTGAGTAACAGGAAGTGGAGGGTGGGTTCACCGCCTCTCATGTCTGAGTACCGGGGGGTGTCACGTTGTCTATGTTTAGCTTCTGTCTTCTAAACGTGCCTCACTCTTCAGCGAGTGACTGATTTGAGGAATTAATAGTTATCCACCCAGTGTGTTTATTCCTGCCCCCTGGGGTATTAAGAGACGCTAGAGTGAGAAAAGAGGGGAAGAAACAGACATCTTTTGGTGATCACTGCCACCTCATGCACTCATTCAAACACAAGGCCACGAGCTGATAACATGCTTATTATTTTCTTCCCCATTGGCTAACAACCGCCTGGCGAACACAGAGGGATAAAACCTCACTTGATTTGCTTCAAATTTTGGAGAGGCTCTCTGCGGTTTCCGCACTGCGCTGCACCAATTATGTGTAATTGTAAGGCCGGTGGGATTGTTTGAATCAAGCAGCCCATCAAAGCAATTCCAACACAATTACATTTCAACCATCCAGCAGCATGTGTCAGAGTTGCGATCGGTTCATTCTCCAGCTGACAGGCACTGCAGCTTCTCTCCGCTGATCAAAGAAGTCATTTGTACTGGTTTTTGTTTTAATTATGGTGGTATTGTTGGGAAATTCATTTGTGTACACACACATCTGTGTAGTCACAGCTCCTGCACGCATGCCCCTCGTACCACATTTACTCCCTTTTACCCCCCGTTCAATCAGCTCTGCAGAACTTTGCCATCACTGTCTGTTGCCTAGTAACCACCAGAAGTAACAAACCTTCATTTTAATTCACTCTGAAAGTTCAATTCGTTCTCCTGAATGTAAAAACACTTCAAACATGGTTTCGGGTTAAACGCTAAGATAAATATCTGGATGTGTTTGTACTGCACAGTGGACCTGAAAACTATTTGGACGCTTAAGCCACAATAATAAAAAAATGTAATTGCATTTTAGATAAAAATGATGATGATATGTTTAAAATGTGAAAATACACATTTGCTTTTTATATTGGGTTTGTGATGTGTAGCTTATGTGTTGGTCACATGTTGATTGGTTATGTGAATTCTAACGTTCCTCACACGATTTTCAAACATCTAAGGTGTCCAAATAGCTTTTCATGCCACAGTAAAAAAACATAAAACAAAAGGAGTTTTAACAATTCATCCTTGTCGTGTTGTCCGTGCTTTGTGTGTTTTTGCAGTAACATAAACCCCTATAAAAATGAACCATAGTTTTACTACAGTTTACACCAAAAACATGGTTACTGGAGTTAAACACTGGTACCCACAAATGAAACCTGTGGTTTTCATGGTATTTGTAGTAAAACTGTGGTTATAAAAATGGGAATCAATGCTATGGTCACTACAATTTTACTGTAGTAAAACCAGGGTTAATTTTCATAAGAGAAACGCCATCCGTGCGGGTCTCCATAGCAGTAAAAAACCCACGGAGAACGTTCCAGAAATGTGTTATTTCTAACACGTCTGCATCTCGTCCTCTTCTGTAGGACAAGGTATTGCCAAACAAGAACCCCTGGGAGAGCTTCAACCCGGCCAGCGAATACCAGAACTACTCCACAATGAATGTACTAGAGTCAGACACAAAGAACTCTCTGGAGATGACCGCAGCCGAGTGGGAAAAGTGTGTGAATCTCCCCCTGGATGTGCAGGAGGGAGATTTTCAGACGGAAGTCTGAGGAATAACGGGCCGTCAGCAGAGACGTTTGTGTGAAGGTGGACATGTTTTGCACTGAACAAAAAACACTGAAGACTTTTCACTCAGTCTTGGAACGACATATCTGGAGTGGAGAAGAATAGCAGGGACGATACGTGCCAATAAGATTTTAAAAAAAGAAGGCAGGATAAGAAGACTTTAGAAAAAGACAAAAAAAACATCGGTGTTATCTTTCTTTTGTATTCGCACTCGTGTATTTAGTGGGGGGGCAGACATGTACAATATTGAACATCATGTGTTTCAAAAGTACCAGTTGGAACAGAATCGGTTCCAAATGTGATATCTTGAGTCCCACATGAGACCTCAAAGAGAAAAATTAAAGACCCAACGTCCACCCACGAGCGACTCTGGGTTCGTTTTTCGTTCCACAGGAGACGAGCCCGGCAACACAATGTATATACTTAAGCAGGTTTTTAAAAAGTTTATAACAAGTCCGTTTGGCCATTACTACACTTTTTACTTTATAATATGAAAAGAGAAAAACTTATTCAGAGGCAAAGAGAGATTTTTTTCTGTCATTTAAAAATGAATGTTTGTCAAGCTACATTCTTCATTGCTTTAAATGCAATAAAGGTAATACTCACTTTTTTATGAATAATATATTTCAAAACTTTAATACTGCAGAATCTGCTTGGAAGCTCAGTAAAGCGCTCTCATCTGCAGCCCTGTATAAAATATTTAAAAATCAAAAATGTTGTATGGTGTAAATAAAACTTTTGTCTACATATGTTTTACTTGTGCCAAGTTTATTTTAATGAGAAAAGAGAAAATGCCGACATGATGAGAGAGCTGTAGCGAGAAATGTTAACATTTGAAGCCGGAATGTAAATAAAAGAGAAAATATGTTCGTACTGCTTCAGAGAGCTTGTGAACTTACTGCTGTGTGTTGAATGTCTCTGTCGTATGATATTCCTGAAAAATAATGTTGGTTAATGGTTTGTTAGACCTGAAGGCAACTAACAACAGTCTAATTTTAAACAGCCGTTAGTGGGAAGAGTCTTGTGTGGCGCTGTGTATAAAAATAGTGACTTCAGGGTAAAGGCATCTCACATATGTCGTACCTTATGTGCCAGTTTGTACAAGCTGAGGACCTGACAGGATAAAGAGTCACAAACACTGAAGCCAAAGAGCTTTATACAGAAGATGGTCAGATTAATGACACTGATTAATTTATATCACTGCTGATGATGAAGCAAAATTCTGTTTTGACCAAATCTTTCTCCTTTCTTGTGTTGGTTTTGCCATATGGCACTAAATAAGGTCCTAAAACATTTTTTAAATCAAAACATGATCATTGAAAGTGAACATAGGACATTGATCTTCTGTAATTATTGAATGAGACGCTTTATTTTCAGTATTTTATTTAAGGGTTTGCAAATATGCAAAATAACTCTGTTAGCAACATTTCAGATGCATGTAGATACAAGAATTTCTTCATTTGTGTTGTAAGGTGGATGCACAGCATTACAAGCATTTAAACAAGCATTACAAGCATTTAAAGTGTTACAAGCATTAAACATAAAAAAACATTAAACAGGTTCAATTTAAGTTATAATTACAAAAACACCCAAAATTGTTAACATCCCAGATAACAATTTTTTGAGTTATTTTGCTCAAGTAACAGAGCAAAGAACAAACAATTTGCCCAAAATTTTCACCAAGAGCTGCCAGATTTGGGAACCAAATGTGCTAATAACACCCCAAAAAGAAAATGCGTCTGATCATTACGGGTGAACGGTTGGGATTGACAAATGCAATATCTTTCTATTTAAAAAAAAGAATGAGAAAATCATGCTGTAGAAAGTGTACGTGATGTTACTTATTGTGTGTCAATTTCATACCAAACTTAACATTTATTTTAAGGGTGTGATTAACACCAGCTGCTTTGCTCATGCTGGGTTACATAATAGTTTTACATTAAACAGTTTCCAATCAATAAAAAACGTTTTGTGCTTCTCATCAACACAGAAATATTTATATATTGGCACAGAAATCTCCTTTATTGATATGACTGTGTTGCATGGCAACCACTATAGCTACATATGTGAACTGAAGGTAATGTCACCTATATTATAATAATATCCCCAATAACAATTTCCCAGAGATAAACAGGAAAGAATTACAGGTGCAGGAATCGAGTTCTTGGAAACCCAGATGCCTAAAACATGGAAAAACACTTAAACTGTCACGTGCTGCTGTCACGTGCTGCTGTTACTATATCGGCTGCCTGCAGCTGTGCGTGACGTCATGAGGATGTATTTAGGTTGTATGTAGGTTGAATGTATTTGCAGTTTCCTGACTCGTCCTGATCTTGTTTAATGGTTTATAAGTCGCGTCCCGTTACACGTTTCACACAATGAAAATGACCGTGAACCGCGTCACGCGCGTCACACGCGATGCGCTCGCGCGTCAGTCGGGGGAACGCGCGTCCCCTTCAGCAGGTCAGACGCTTTAAAACTCTCCGGGATAAGATGTGACACATTTAACAGAGTCGACAGTAAAAGCACCAGTTTCAGGAAATATAGATGTGATCATATGAGCCCCGCGTGTCTCTTACTGACACATTGAGATGCATTAAAATTACCCGCTGCCATGACGACGCCCAGCAGCCAATGAAAATGTCTGACAGCTTCGGATTCATCCCCTGTTTGTTAAAGGGTGAATTTTGTATTTTGAGATAACAGATAACAATTTTAGTTTTTCAAGAACGTTTCTATAATGTTTCCATTAGGTGGCTCAGTTGGTTGTGTTAGCAGCACAAAGGTTGTGGGTTCGAGTCTCAAAGAGCACAAATACTGATTAAATGTGTAGCTTGAATGCCAAATGCATAAATGTAAGATGTTCAAAATGTCCATGTTTTTAGACGTTGTATTAACATTATTGCTTGTTTATGAGAACATTATTCAAACTTTTTTTAATTCTGTAAAGTTTTTAAAAAATCCACTAGCAACTTATTGATATATATGATGTATAATGTTAAAAACATTCTACTAATGTTTCTGCAAGGACGTTTTTTGATAACTTTGAGATCATTTTTTATAGAATGTTAGACAATGTTCTGAGAATGTTTCCTGTTAGCTGAGATTTGCAGGTCTGGAGACAGAGTAGCTAAACTCGAGTGAACTTTGCAAAGTTTAGATGAGTCACTCGAGAAAACAATATTGTTTTTTGAGTATCAGTCATTCATTTGAGACAAAACATTCTGGATTTGTTAGAGCTTTGAGATGTAAACCTAATGATCAACATTACCAAAACGTTAAAATCGCGTTCATTAGAACATAACCATTGACCTGAGTTCAGAAAACAAACATTAATGAGTTCTAGAGGAAGGACTGAATCCTGCAAGCGCTGGCTGCGCGTGTCACCGCATTAAAAGCGTGACACAGTCCCGTTATGACATCAGCCAAACTCAATGACACACTTTTCTCTTTCACGCCAGACATCCCTCACCGCGCTTCCCCATTCTCAGAGTCTCAGAATGAACGTTTGTCCTCTTCTGTTCTTCAATGTGCAAATCAAAACGTCAAATCCATCACATTACAGGCTGGTGGGAAATCACAGCAAATACAGTTCTGTACACATGCGGTGAATAGGCCCTCGTGGGCACTTGTAGCTCCTGCAGGGAACATGGAGGGTTGAAACAGACTCATCTCTCAGTTTCGTGGCAGGTTAGAGGACCATTTGTCACTTGAGGGATATTTCAGCTGAAGGAATGAATGAGCTGTTGCGATATATATAGAAAACTGGATTACAACATGCTGTGTGTTCATGCTTGTGCAGCTCATGTTGAGAATCAAAGAGCTACATTGTCATACAGAAAGGATGGGAATTGGCAAAATACTTTATACTGGGACAAACATTTTAGAAACATTTTCGTAATGAATTAGAAGGAAGCCGCCATTTATAAATGTAAAATTCAACCAATACATGAATTTTACATTAAAAGTCCAGCTGACAATTTTAGGTTGTAAGAATGTTTCCATAACAACTCCATTAAGAAACAAAAACGTTAGTTATTTTGAAAGTTTTAAGAACCTTCAAAACATCAGTTTTTTTAGATGTTGTATTAACATTATCGCTTGGTTATAGGAACGTTGCGCAAACATTTTTTATTTCTAAACTATGCATTTAACTGACTACTGTTTTTAGTTAGCGTGTGAGTATATGTGATATACATTTGCTAGTATAATATACACATTAAAAAATCTAAACAATGATGTAAAAGGGCATCTTACCTTGATTTTTTTTTTTTTTTGTAGGTGCACTTGGTTTGTTGCAATGAAATTCAGACATTCTGAGAATGACTCAAAAGTGCTGAAATGCTTTTAAGGGGCCCTGTGTCAAAACAGCAATAATATTCACAACAAATATTTCCAACACATCAAATAATGTAAGCTGACCGTACTAAACGTTTTTCTGTATATAAATTAAAATATTTTACTGTCTCTTATGCTCAATCGTATATAGACTAGCGTGAAATAAACATATTACATTTGACATTTCGTCTAACGCTCAAAGCCTTTAGCACAGGAAACAGATTGTTACGTGTATGTCAGTGTTAATTCCATGTGATAGAAGCTGAAACCAGCATCTTCATATAGAAAAGTTCAGTAATATAAGCAGCGAAATCTCTCTCATAAACAATCAATCCATTGAAATGAAGGAAACTTCCATCAGCTGTCAGTGCCGTCATCACAGCTGAAGCACCGGCTGCAGTTTGGGGACGTTCAATAATTTCAATAAACGCCGCACGTCCCACGACATTCTCTAATTGCTTTGAAGTAGAAGCTGCTGTTAATGGCTCCCTGTAGGATGAGTTAGTGTTTTATTCAGCTGTATGACTCCCCTGCTGTCAGCAGCCTCTGATGGCCGCAGTTTAACCGAGCTCATAATGGAACAGGACATCGCACAGCAAGTACCAGTTTCTATTCTTTGACCTCTGACTCAGTAATTATCATCTTCGTAACGACGGCCTTTTCCAGACCAGATGGGCTGATGCTATTTCAGGATCTAGTCACTGCAATGAAGGCCTCTGTGGAATCAGGAATTAGCTGGAGGTTTAGAAGAGACTTCAGCCGCGTCCAAAAGCTGTAAAAAACTGCTTCTGTAAGACGCAGGTATTAAGACGCATCCGAATGCAAGGTTTGCCTCACTTCCTGTCTCCTGAGATGCCTTCATCTTTCACCGCCTTTGATATCCCACAATTCTGTGCGTGTATGTCCGCGGAGAAGCTGCTGTTTATATTTCATAATAATTTCGTAACACTGCTTATGAAACTTTCCCGAGGTGACGCTGCAGCATCGGAAGTCTTTTCCTGATCCGTCTGCAGGACAACAGGTCAACTGCCTGTGACGTCCATGAGCCGCGGTCGCTAATAAATGTGACACTTTCTTCGGACACTTTGACAAATTATAAGAACCATTAACCCAAAAATAAAATTAATTTTCTCATCTTCATATAGCTGCAAACCTGGGGTGAATTATTTCTTTAAGGCATTAAAACACAATGGCCACAACTAACCAATAGCATCCTCTGTTTAAAACACGCTCAAAAGATTTTCTTCACATGACTATGAGTGTGTGTGTGTGTTACTGCATACAACAGCCTCTGTGCCTCCTAAGGTCCAAATTATATTTATTTTCTCATCCATCATTTGTTACTCAAATAGCTGCTGTAGGACTGTTTCTCTCTCTCTGTCTCACTCTGTCTCTCCAGCACAATTGTTGCTCACAGCAATGAGACTCTTACTGAAGTTCAGGCTGTGTGTATTAGATGTGAAGATACAGTAAATTATGAACATATATGTATGCAGTGATGGTAGCAGATTTAGTCTTTTATGGATCATTGAGTTTATTACAGCAGAACAAACGCAGACAAACGTTTTACTGTCTGAACCATCCTATGAGAATTTCACCCTCCGTAAAGGAAAAAAAACAGCTGAGCAGAGATGTTAAAGAGAAGAGCCTCCGAGTGTCGGCCTGCACTGAAATAGATCATGTTAACAGCTCCAGTCGACAGAGCCGAATGTTTTTCATTGGGAACGTTTGTAGTGGCTCCCATTGGAAAAAGGGCAGTGAGGTTAACATGCTGAGAGCCGACAGCCAGAAGCAAAACAAACACACACACACACGCTTCCTTAAGGACCAGAAGAGCTTTGATTAAACTGCATGAAACACACACACACACACATGCTCAACATGCGGTAATGCTGATAAATTCTGCATGATGACAGAGCAGCTCAGAGGTGATTAACACTACAAACACGTCACTTTTCTGCACACAGTCACTGTACTCAGCAGTTTCAGAGCTGCACTCTTAGTGGACACTTTAATGTACGTTTAAAAGCTAAACTACTATTTTAAAGTACAGTATTAAGTGTTTCCTAAAGAACAAATGTGTTACAATAGTCCTGTTCCAATTTAAACTAGTGTAAAAGCCAATAAAAGCTTTCTAAAGTTTGCTGTTATTTTGTGTATTTGTAGGAAAACAGCAGGATTTGACGGGTTAGGCTAGCTGTATGCTAAGCTATTAGCTTAAGTTACGTTATTTCAATTGTTATTTTAATATCGTACAGCGCAATAAGATGTTTAGAAGAAGAGAAGAAAAACACAAGGACCAGAATACCTTGTGTTTCGATAACGGTACACAAAATGATAAATAATACAGCACACTAAACTCATGCTCAATTCACAGCTATCAAATATTTTGATTAAAATGAAACATTCAGGAGGAAACCTGCGGTACTGAGTGTTCCAGGGCTGTCGGGTACATTTCAATCTGTTTCCTGGCAGGAGCTCGTCTACTGCATGACTGTAAAGGTTGAGATTCTTCAGAGCAACGGACACACGCTGATGGTCTCTGATGCGATGAATAAACAACTATAATGTTCTTTTTCAGTGCTCTCTGAGCACCTCACTGCTCTGTCTGTCATTTAGACACAAGGTGGGGGTAAAATATTTTGAGTTTGACAGACGTTTAAATGACCCTGTTTATGTTTTAGTATATCATTACCTCACCGGTGTTTTTCACAGCATAGTCTTCTAACTTTTGATTATGTTTATATGCAAAGCACAGGATGAAAAGATGTTTGTCAACAGTTGAACAATGATAAACAAAATTTCATGTTTAATAATCTAACCTTTGCAGAATTTCACGTGCAAAACACGTGATCATGCGTGAAGAAAATCATCACGTTTCACAGGAGATTCCACGAGATTCCCATTCATGTGAAAGATTTCCAAAACCACGTTTCCCATTTGATAACGTGTGTTTGCATGTGAAGTTCACGTGTCTCCTGTAAGGACATCAGAAAACACTGTTGCTTCACACAGTCTCTGTATCGTTTTCTTTGTAAGAAAGGCAAACAGAAAGTCCAGCGTGAGTTACATTCAATCCACTGTCTCCCATTCAGCAATAAATCAATCAGAACAAACCGCTTTTAAAAGTATTGTTTTGAAAATCCCCTTGACCCACTGCCTCCTCCATATGCCCTTACCAGAATGTTTTTCCACCTCTGAGCTCTGGAGAAGTGTAAATATTCCATTTGAAGATGAATAAAGACAATGGATTAAAAACAGAGTTGCATTGTTAAAGTGAAAAAGGTTAAAACACTGAAGAGCAAACAAGAATATTTCTGTTGACCTGTCCTTGAAACCTTGCATGCTAGCAAACAGAGATCAGTGTTGGTATCGTGTATTTTACGTGCTGGTAACCTCCATCAGTCTCAGAAAAAAATACATTCAGTGTCTGCAAACGTTTGAAATAACGAATGCTTTGTTTCTCATAAATCTAAAAACCTTTTGATCTGAATGAGCTTTTGATTTAACCTTTATTATTCTTTTACTTTAAAGAATGATTTAGACTGGACAATGAAGGAAAAATGTCTTTTAAAACTACTAATACTAATGAAATAATCTTGTCTTCAGCCCAGTATGAGGCAGTGAGTGAAACCAGTCACCATCTACATTTTTGTCCAATCTGGACTTTTTGTTCAATCAAATTAGTGAACTGGAATTAATTGTACAAATGTACATAATAGCGCATTATATAAAAAGTCTTAGTCTGTGTGATTACTGTTAAGTGTAATTATGCAGTGTGATTATTTCTGTAACGTAAGCAATAAAAATAACTGAGGATCTGTAATGTTTCTGGGCATGAATCACCTTCAAAATCAAAATGATCTTATGTGTAAATTAATCATTTTAAAGGCAGATAAACTGTTTTAGTCTTTATTAATGACTCAAAACTGCAATAATACACAAGCAATTTGAAAATGTTAAGTTCTGAACCGCAAAACAGGCTAATACTGGATGATAAATACGTTTTACACAATTTTAGACATGTCTCAGTTCTCTCACACTTAACTGCATTTCAATTGATCTCAAATAAAAGGTGTTTTTTAAGAGCCCATCACCAAAATGATAGAAATTTAACGTTGATCAAAGCAACATTAAAGACATGCACATCAGAAACGGCAGCATGATGCAAAATTACAGATAAACGCTACATAAAAACCTCAAATATCTTAAATAATCAAAATAAAGATCTCAACCTGTTTATTTTATCAACAAAAATCTACCGTAGCTTTATTTCAAACATATTTAATCTTATTCCAAAATCTTTTAGAGAAAAACCTTTTGTTGTTGTATTCCATCAGTTCATACAGAAATACAAATTAACATGCAAACGCGATGAACACTTAGTAGTGACGGTTAACATATCAGAGCACATCATGACACTGCCTCCAGTGCCACACACTCTATTCTGCATCACTAAACATTCACTTTCTCTTGAGCTTTGTAAATACGTCTCTCTCTAAAAGACCGATGAGATGCTAACAAAGTTTTAACATTAAGCAAACCTAGTAAAAACAAACTTTGTTTAGATGGCTGGGAATGAGAGTCAGTGCACGTATTCATCATCACTGACGTCTGAATCATCCACATCAACTTCTCCCTCAATCACAGATTTCTTCCCTTTACAACACGAGACCACCAGACCGACGAGAAAGACCTGAAACGCAACAAACACATTTTAATGCATTTAACACATAAAGGGCTCAATCACTGGCCTTCTGAAAAAGACTTTTCCTGTAAATGGATTTCATGACACTTACCACGAGGAAAGCCCAGTTACCAAAGTAATAAATGGTGTTGAAGAACCAAAACTTGTGTAGGAACAGATATGTTCTCGTCACCGTGCACTGATCTGAAACCAAACATCAACATTAGCAGCAGACACAGTGTCATAAAGAATATTACAGTTGTAGATTTTGATGTTTTGAGAGTGAGGGTTGTGCACAATGACACCATGATTCAGCTCATCAGCTATAGATAGTATATATACAGCTATATAAGTAGAGACTGCAGGAACTGATATAAGTGGGTCCAATACGAAAGACACTATAAAATCTTACTAAAGCCTTTGCAGGGTGTTTCTGTGTGGCTGCTAAGTCCAGACTCTAAATATGACTTAGGTCCCGTGCTTTGAGATGTAATGGACTGAACTGGAGCAGGTCATGAACTCTTCAGAAAGGCGGGTTTGTAACTAACACACGTTTCATGATATGTGTGGGCATCTCTGTCCTGAGTATGTTTCAGCCTCATCAGCACATACTGAAAGTGTCCTTCACTTTTGTAAATGTATTCTATATAAACCTCTTGTGGAAACAGACAAACAAAAATCAGTTTAGAAAAATATCAATGTTGAGGATGGTGACTATAAGCAGCAAGTGAAGGCAAAGGGTTCTGTATGTATCAGCTCTCTGGGCACATGGATCAAACAGGGCTGAGTGTCACTGAAGCAGGAGGCTGTAATCAACTCAATCTGTCGGGCTGCTGGGACGGCAGGTGCTTGTGAAGATCCGGCCCTGTGGAGCATGTTCTTCAGAGAGCAGGGAGGAGAAGTGGAGAGAAAGATCTGATAGTGTTTATGCAGATCATCAGATGCGCCAGCCCTATAGCAGGAGAGCAGTTACAACCCGTCTGAGAGAAAAAMCAGGCCCGACGGCTCCTATAGACCCATTAAAAAACATGAGCAACATCACCAGGTCACCTCTGACTCAAAGACCTCATCATCATCTCATGCACACGTGGCCATAGACCTCATTTACATCTGCCCTCTGTCTGTAGGTTGATGATTACAGCTGGTATTAACAGTGTTAAGTGATTTTGTGACACTAAACACAAATGGTTCCAGATGTAAATATCTCAAACTTGTAAACTTGTAAAGTTTACAAAGCAGCAACATCAACCCAAACCTTCTGTCAAAAACATCAAAACATGTCAAGCTTTGGGTATCTCGTGGTACAAATCACAAAAATGATCTTCATGTCATAATCCAGACAACACAGCTTGGAAGAGCTCAAGACAGCAGCAGCGTTCTTAGTGCTCAACGCTCAGGAGGAACTGGACCTGTTTGAGAGCAGGCATCCTGCACTTTTCCTGCCATCTGCAGCTCAGCAGATGCTCACCTGAATTACGGGGCAGATGGTTCTCGACGGTGCTCTGGCTAAACAAATCATCGTGTAGACCACTGACCCAGTTCACCTTCAGATCTCAGTAACTGCTGAGGAGAACGCCTGCCAAACACCACAGCCATTCAGAGCGGCAGTTGAGCCGTCCAATCCCATTGTGTGTTATTCTGCGTTTCTGCTGTTGACTCTTAAAGCAACAGTCCAAACAAGAGTTACAAAATCATGTATTCATAGTTCTGTATGCTCTTATTTTTGCTGTGGAACACAAAAGTAACTCAAAAACGTTTTTAAGAGCTGAAATGTTGTTTTGAAGAACCTGCTCTTACGATGACAGTCCACAGGTTGTTAAGCTCCAAAAAGGATAAAAACACCATAAAAGCAGAAGTATAAAGTCTTAAATTTCAACCTGATCTTCACAGAAATGGTACAAAATCCTCTTTTCGTACCTGCAGAAAGACAGAACAGCATGCAGGATGAATAAATTAGGACAGTAAATGAATTTTGACATGACGTGAGCTGTACCTTTAAGAGGTGGAGCTGACCGACAGGGTGCGAGTTCAGTGTGTTGTCAGTGCAGTGGGGTCAGCCCTCACTAAAAGCATACATTATTAATAATGACTCATTTGATTCTCTGTGTACCGCAGAGGAACAGGATGAAAACAGAGGAAAAGTGCTTCAAAGTGCTCCCTCTCTCTGTGAAGGACACACTCTCAACCTCTCTGTTTGTTTGTTTGTTTGTTTGGGGTTTGTATGCTGTTTTCTAAAAGCACTCGCCACTGTTTCTCAGTATTCCACAACCACAGAGCTTCTGACCACACGCTCTCGAGGCCGCACGACTCCCCGACATCCTAGCTGACCTCAGAGATCCGGTTCTATCCTGAAAAAATCACCCTCCTCATCAGCCTTCATCTTCACATGGACAAAAACTTCCACCAGACATTACACAAATTCACGCAGTGTTTGCCTTTCCTGCTGTCTATAGTTTTAATGATGTTATTTATTAACCGTACACTTCACATTTCAGAGAACATACTACACTCAAAGAAGTAATGACTTCCAATAATACACAATACAAAAAGCAACTTGAAAACAAAAAGCCATTAGATGCCATTAGGAAAGCAGTTTGATCACAGTTATCACTAAAGAATGTTGGACGTACATCAGGACTCTAGTTCAGCTGGTTAAACCCACATCACATTAGCTACACAGGCAATTTTAGAAGAAGTGCTTTAGCTGAAGACCTTTTATTTGTCCCAAGTGTCAGACACACACAAATCCACATGTAGCCTCACACCACCACCGTAAACCACTACCATTCAGTGTCATTAAGCACCTTGATATATTTCAAAGTTTTGAAAGTAATCACAATATTATTGTCAAATACAACGTAGCATTATACAGTATCACCACCATACAGCAAAGCAAATAACATCTGATTGGTGTCCAACCAAAATCTCTCTCTCTCTCTCTCTCTCTGTCGCTGTGTGTGTGTGTGTGTGTATACATCAGATTTTCGCTACGCTGTTATCATGGGCAAAATAATTTACTGTAACTGTATCATCACGGTATCTATTAAAATAAATAAATAACACTATCAGTTCATGTATAATTTGCATTATTTTTATTGTGTTTTCTCTAATTCTTGGCTAATTAATCACTGAAAATACGAGTGTAAGGAGACAGAGAGAGTTTGCACACATTGTGGCTCTTGAGGAAACGGGTGGAAACGGGTGCAATAGCGCCACCTACTTTACTGGAGTGTCAACCAGATACAGAAATGGATTTACAGAATGATGGTGTAGCCAGTCAGCTGTGTGCACTGGGTTTGAATCATTTTCAATGAGACTGCATTAAGATGCATTAGATCTCTGTGTAGCTGGGGTCCACATATACCACTGAAGTAACAGCACACTACACATGGACCCTTGCCAGCCTGCGTCTGACGTGGCTATTCATTAAAGTGTTCCTTAATTATCTGCTCTGTTTTAGTGCTTAGCTGGGTAATTATAGCCAGTTCTCTCTGCACCAGACCAGAGGTGAATTCAGATAGAACGAGATGCAGAAAGAGGAATAAAACAGACGCTTTAATGAGGACGGGGCTGTTTCCACCTGCCGTTTCTGTAGCTCAACTGGTACAGCATTGTGTTAGCAGCGCAAAAGTTGTGGGTTCGAATCCCTGGGAACATGGATGCTGATCAAATGTATAACTTGAATGAGCTGTAGCGTCTGCTAAATGCATAAATGTAAATGCAAACAAACACAACACATAAATATATGTATATATACGGTACACACACATAATAACCCTTGAGCAGGTCTTTCTACATAGTTCTTATGCTCCCCACGACGCCATAGAATAAATACTGTAGAATTTCCGATGCTTGGAGATGATGAATGAATGGAATGGAACAATGAATGGAAGCCAACACGCTTTTCTTTCCTTCCTTTTTTCTTTGTTTGTTTGGACAACAGATGCATAAATTTGGCACAGAGTTCTCAAAAGGCTTTCAAGGAAGCAGTAGCTAATCTTTATCACAAAGCAACAAAAAAGAGGAAAGAAAAACAGACTGAGGAAGTGAGGAAGCAACCTCACGGGAGAGAGAGAGAGAGAGAGCTATCGTGTCACTTCCAGGAAACTGAAGGGCATTGGATCAAGTGGGAAATTGCATACAATCAAGTAGTGGCCACTCACTGCAAATAATCCTGCGAGGTTTGAATGCGATCAGACTGAGGAACATGAGTGATGTCAGAGCTGCGGTCCACCCATCCTCATATTTATAGAAGCAATAAGAGGTAAAACACGTGACGTGTGATTCATCGCAACACTTGAGCACGTGTGTAGACACCGAATATAGAACAAGTTTAACCCAGAAAGAAAGAAAACACCTACGTACATAAAATCATTTACTCTCCCGGTGTTTGTACAGGTTTGAAAGCAGCGATCAGAACATTCTGTAAAATTCCTATTTTTTGGTTCTACGAAATAAAGAAAATCGTATTAATCTGGAACATCAGAAGTGTGAGTAAATTATTGCAGTTTTTTTTTTGCTTTAACCTTTTTTAACAGCAAAATTTCTAAGTAAATCAAATTAGTCATTCCTGTAGAACAACATCCTCTGACTGAAAAAACACAGGTTCCATTTGTTAACATTAGTAAACTAATGCAATTAACATTAACTAACAATAGATAACAGCATTTACTAATCTTAATGGTATTTTCATGGTATGTACTAATACATTTTTTTAAAACAAAAGTTAAAAATCAAGGTACAATGCACAATGAAGTAACATTAAAATGAACAATACAAAAATAGTATTTGTATTAAAGATAAATAAACGCTATACAAACACATTGTTTATGCTTTATGTTAGCTAACACATTAACAAATGTCACCTTTTTGTAAAGTGTTACCCAGAAAACTGCCTTTATCTCTTAAATTAAACATAAAATAGTGATGTCACATATTCAATATGCCAAACTATAACAGCCATTCAATACAGTGAGGCCTTCCCTAATTCTGCAAAACATACGCCCTCTATTTCACTCAACAAGTGCCCTCGACAGAAGCCATAAAATAAACAGAGAAATCTGCTCCGTCCTTCAAAACTGACGTTTGTGCACCATCTTACTGTCTTTCTATTACAGCAGCGTCAGAGGCTACAAGAGCAGAACAGCATCTCATGTTTGGACTGAATCTGCTGACCTCAGTCAAAGTGGAACCTAATCCGTCCACATAATGACATTTTTGAAATGATTTGTGGTGTAAAGAAAAAAAATGCATTGTAGACAACCAACGTAAGTATCTGCCGTCTCTGAACACATCAAACATCTCTTCTAAACATCCCTGTTGCTGTTGCTAGGGAACAAACCTGACAATGTTATGAGCACTTGATTTCTTCAGCATGATTTTGAGCCCTTCCTTCTTTCCATGTCACAGATATAACCCTCAAGAAATGATGGAAGATTCTGTAAAGCAGCTTCCCACTGTAAACAACAACATCATGTTTATCTAACCCCAACTTCCTGTCACTAACCTGTTGCAGGAGATGATGTAATAAATTACATGTATTTACATTTATGCATTTATCAGATGCTTTTATCCAAAGCAACTTACAGGGTATTCAAAGTATAGATTCTATCAGTACGTGTGTTACCTGGGAATCGAACCCACAACCTAATGCAATTCTCTACCAGCTGAGCTACAGAAAGAGAGACAGTTCATAAAAGATAACAGAACAGCTCATAACCAAAAAACTCTGTACATTGTATGGTAATACCACAGTGTTTTGATATATATATCATGGTACGGACTGAGTACTTAAGCCCTACTTAAAACAAAACTATAATACAATCGTGGTATATGTCTAAAAATCATTGTGGATATGCTCTGAATCCAATTTACCGTTTACACTCATATACATTCCAGTTTGAGATTTCAAAGTCAATTTTGTTTCAATTAGACTGAGATGTGATCAGATTTTAAAAGCAATCAATCAGCTCTGAATGAGAGTGTCTGCTAAATACTCTCGTGTTATAGAAGCATAAATCTTTAATGCTTTTAATCTCCTAATCTTTTATCTTTCATTACTCATTTTTTATCTTTTCGAGAGTGCCTGCCGCTGTTGTGACCGGTGCATTAAAAATCAATGGGCTCGATGTTTCCAGCAAACCTCATGTGCGTACCGGAGAGAGCCGGTGCGGTATCATGCGTTCATTAGAGCGCGGTTAGAAATCAACCTGACAGGATGAGAAAATTTATGCCTGGCAGACCGGAGGGGAGAGCAGAACACTGTACATTTCATTTTAATTTGTGGCTCCCGATTCTATTGGCACACCGAGCGACTTGGTGGATGGTTGTCATGGCAACAACACTTGATCCTCCTGATACTCCGCATATATCTGGACTAAAATGAACAGATATAATATCATTAAATGAGTGCACAGGGGGCGAGAGAGAGAGAGAGAGTGAGAGAGATTTATTTCAGCCAAAACAAATCTGCAAGATACAGGATTGTGAAAATAAGGCGAAAAGAAAAACGATCGGTTGCCTGTTGAATGCGGTATAATGGAATTAAAAAACACTATAAAAGACACAAGCAGGCTTTTGTTTGAAATAAACTCTGTGTCTGTGTGTTCAGTGAGCAACATCAGCAGCGGTCTGAACACAAATGCTGCATGAACACAATTCTGGCAGCTTTATAATGATGAGATGAACGGTGAGCATTTAAAATAATCATATATCACAGAAGAAGTTAGTTTATACCACTGTGATGGGATATACATCACAAGTTATTGTTGCTGGAAATGAAACAAAGCTTTACATTTAATATGTGGTGAAAACTATTTATAGATCATCCATTCTAATACTTAATACTGAACAAACGATAACATCCCACAATATACACAAATACTAAGTCTGGAATCAGAGCAAAAATCACCAAAATCTCTTATTCTAATTAAATATGCAACAAGTTGTAATAATGCCCTGATACCCTAAACAAAACTCACGGTCTGTTTCTTTTCTTTGCCCTTTACTCATTTTCACTTGTATGTGTAACTAAATGTCTATCAGACTACGAATTTCTACCATTGCACCATAAACATTATCACAACGCCCGGCCCTAAAGCACATCTTCCAGGAGCAGAAAGGATGCCCCAATCCGGGCGTGACCACCGATCCGAGCTGTGCTCTCTGAAGCGGGACTCGCCGTTTGCCCCATCAGCTGGAGGTGTGAGAAGGCGGGGCTGGAGAGCACGGGTCGGGCCCTGGAGGGATAGATGCTCTCGGCTAGATAACGCGCCCTCTTCATCACACGTGTTCTCTCTGCTTGACACTTCCTCCTACTCACGCCTGGTTGTGCAACGGCTGTTACGCAAGACGAAGCAGCTTCCAGACTGATGAGAAACTGGATTGCTGAGGAAAGATGTGGACGAGCGAGAGCACTGCGGATGAAAAATGGCAACAGAAGAAGAGCTAGAGAGAAAACGTCAATATTATTCAGTGTTTTTTATCCACAGGCCTGCCAGCAGGGCAGGTTTATGCGACAGGTGTGCGAGGAGGAAGAGCGCGTGAGGCCGGTGAACTCACTATCTCATCAAGTGTCTTAAACTGACAGTCAATAAGTTGAAAGCAGAGAGTCTGAGGAGAATTGGGGAAAGTGCTAAACTGATTACTCTTTCAATTAAAATAATTAAGCTGCCACTTGAAGCACTCCATCTTACCATTCCTTTTGTCATTTATTACTCTTTAAAGAGGAAAAGAAGTCCTTCATCTCTCTTTAGAGCACAAAGACCTCAACGAGGGACATTTTCTGTTCTTGAGCAACATATTAACTGCTCTGCAGCCTAGAACTGAACTGAGTTTTAATATTCGTTATATATTCACAATGTTTTTGCTAGAGATACAAAACTAAGCAACGTGAAAACATGAATATTTCAAGTCTTTTGTCCATTAAGTCTTACAAAAAGCATTTTATAAACTCATCATTAGGTCACATTTTCTCACACTTGTATGTATTAGCGTGTGTAAACAAATGTTTAGGAGCATTAATATTCATAAATAAACTTCAGTAGGTGTAAATTGATTTTTTATGTCTTAATTTATTAGGTCTTACATTAAACATTTTCATTCAAGTGGGCAACATTCACAGCCTGGTCAGAAAATGCATAAATACTGATAAGCTCATGTAATATTACTGTACAATCAATGATTCCATACAAATTTTACCTCACTTTCTATAGCAATCTCTCAAAATACCCATAAACCATTGCAGTTTCTTGTTATTTAAAATAGCCAAATTAGTGTGTAAATGGTCAACGCATGACATGATTGTTTAGACTCACATCCTGCGGCAAGCTAAACACTTCTCAGCATCTATAAACGAAACGTAATTGTCTTCTTTTGTAGCCAGCCGTGAAAAACTAACCGTTAGCCTCTTGCTATTAGCCAGAACAAAGACAACAAATTTGACTTCACTGCAGTGATCTGAGAAATCATTCAGGGTAAAAAACAAGCGTGTCTCAGCTAGCATGAGTGCACTCACAGAAATCAAACCCTTATAATGAGACGGGAATCTGAATATCAGACGCATCCACAGAAACAGTCAAATATTTGAGGTAAAACCTCGTCTGAAGAAAGACAAATGAGACGGATGATTACGAAATACACTGACAAAAAAATCTTCGTTTTTGTCGATTACCACAAACAAACTGCCAATAACAAACATAACAGATTCTAACCTCAGAGGAAACTTTTGATAGAAGGAAAATTAGGTTGCCAAAAAAGCGACAAGTGTCTAGACTGTTTTTCAAAAACCTTTAATGACGTTTAATATTATGTTTTTGGACTTGTTTTTGCCAAAAGCTGCATCATGCTGATGGTAAACTGTAATCGTAATAAAAGCAAATTGAAATCTCGTCTCCCACTGTGAGGCGATGGAGAGTTCTGCGCTAATGGATGGCGTACAGCTTGTCTTGCGCTGTTCTATCTGAAAACAGTAATGAGGCGTTTTGCCGGTAACGGGTAGGTGGCAGAAACACAATGACTGGGCTCTGCTGACCGACCACAGATGGGAAAAGGCCAAAACCCACACAAACAGATTGGAAGGCAGCGATAGTTGGCGAGCAGACGCTTTAAAACCGCGCTGGTTCTAAAGTGCGAGTCAACTGGAGATGGATCAATTTTGGATGACCCGCAGAGCAGCTTCTGTTCAGCAGATTCATCCGCTATTGTGCGAGACTGCGCCTTTATTTGGCTTTGAGAGACATAATTGGGTTATGATACAGAGCATTGTTTAAATAAAGCACATGGGGAAACAGTCTTGTAGGCACAAAGCAATGTAGCACAAAATCTTCCATCATCTCTGTTTATAGGCTATTTAGTGGTGTTTACTAAGCAAGCAGCACTCTATCTAGTGCTCATTCTTAGGGAAAGATATTAGAACAAACCCTTAACCCTAAATACAGTCTGGTGCATAAATTGTCATGAATTATACTGTAAAAATCACACGTTGTGTTGAGGAAGGGTGTGCTGTTTCCTTTCTAAGTGATCAGACTCATTTTCACCCGGCAGACGGTGGAATAAATGCCACTTACACACCTGGATGGTCGCAAGCAGCTGTGTGGGACACAGTCAATGCAAAGAAACAACAGATTGTGCACACTTGCAGAAAATCTAGGCACAAACACTTCACATAATTGGGGGGTGGGTTCTTTTTCATTGGATGAGTAAGTAATCATACAAAACACCTTAGAAACCACAAGATCACATGCCACACACCACTCAGAACACGTTAGCAACCACACAGCAACGCCCTGGCAACCCCTCGCAACACACCGGCATTGTGGCGGTGTGTTCTGCAGGAAAGGTTGGTTGAAAGTTTGTTCACATCCTAATAACAGTAACTAAGTGGTCTAACTGTGTTTCTATAGCACTAAACTACATAGTCTAAATATCATTATATATATATAAAATATATATCATCTTCTGTAAATGGCGCTGGACCATAAGATGTTCATCCAATCATTGCACTTGGCCTGAATTCAATGATCGGATGTTCTACTTGCATGTCAAACTATGTTTGTGTTCATGTGTTGGGGGAGTGGCTTTGGAGTGTGCACTAAAGGGAGGGCAAGGTCTTATGCTTTCAAAGCTAGCTTGCTATTGCTAACCTCTCTGAAACTGCCTACCCTACCTTTCATATCATTATCAGTTTAGATGACCTGAATTTTGGGATACGGCACAGCACAGAGGTGCATTGAAATGAAGGGTTACAGCTGGCTGGAGGATAACGTCTTAAAAACATTAAGGACGACTGGCTGGTTCTGCTTGCTCCAGTGATCCAATTACATATTAACATGCTCATTTCATTATTATTCCAATGTCCTCCAATGAGATGGGATTGTAATATCAGAGTGCCCTCCTCTGGATAGAAACAGCAGCAGCTAACTGGATCTCAGCATATCAAACCATAAACACGACCAATCCAATCTGAATCCAGCGTGACATGAAGGAATAACAAACCCGTTCCTCTGGTTCTAAAGTTGATCTCGTAAAATGTGTCGGGAAACAGTGGGAGAGAAACACGGTATTAAATAAAGTAGATGCTAAAGAGCTTAAAATCACATGATATCACAAAGCTTTTACACTAAATTCCACATCACTCCTTATTTTTTTGGACACGTCCTCTTTCTCCGACCCGCCTTTACAGTGTGTAACACGACACACTGACTACAGACTACAGCCTGCTCACTAAACTAGATTCCGGCTCCAGCCTTCTGTCTCAATCGCTGGCTGCTCAAAACACACTGAAAATCTGCACTTAACTGTGAACGTATGCAGGCATTTAACCTTATAGACAGTAATTAATACTTTAGCCAGTTTAAGCCACTAATCTGACAGCTTTTTAATTAATGTAGATCTTTAAAAGATTGCTATTATTTGCCGTCTCGTTCTTTCATAATGAACACAAAGCCTGGCTGTAATGGTCACGTTCCGGAGCCATGACACCTTACTTAAATATTCACATTATCAGGACTGTTTACTCTTTCTGCAAAAAAGACGTGCTATTCTTTGATAAGCACAATTTCTCATAGCTATCGTAGCATCTTGACCACACACAGTGTGACAAGTAATTTGTCTGTCCACAGCGAAAGCAATGACACTGTGTGACTGCTACAAAAACCTACATTTTTTTGTCATATTTAAAGTCTATTTATACTATTATAATTTACACCCACTCTCTGACCAACAGAACGGGCTCATTTTGCTACTGTACCTTTAAGACTTCTGCACATATAATGGTATGTTTTCATTGGCTAACCTTTATGCACACAAAACCTACCTAGAGAGGTACAACGGGCCTGGCTAATGGGTCAAAACTAACTTCTACCAACTCAAAGTTACTGAGTAATGAATACAGACTGCCACAAGTTAACGTGTTTACGATTGTGACTTCACAAGTTCTGCCTGTGAACATCACAGTACATTTACACAGCTGATCAAACTTTTTATTAAAAAGTAAAAAAATAACATTTTTTCAGGATCTATCGCCTTGGAGCCCAACAGCTCTCTGGCACGGAATGATTGACTGTTATTCATTGAATTTGGTCAGTCTTGTGGGTGATAAAAAGACAGTTTTACCCTCAGGAGCCTCTGCGTCACATATCTTCGTGATGGAAGTGGAATCATTCCCCTGTGATGGCTTGGATGTGGGCAGTGGTGTCTGGAGAGGAATGAAATGGGAATATAAAATATGTTGACTGCATGCAGATTAAACGTATACACCACATACATTTATGCACTTCTGTATGTGACGTGCACTTATAACTCGCTGCATGTAAACTGTAAGCATGGCGTGACACAGATTTGATGATCATTTTGCTCGTTCACGTTTAATCAAAAGACTGAACTATAGCATTTAAATCACTGTATCTTTACAGAATATTAAAGAAGCAAAGCAAACAATTCTAACAGACTCTGCTGTGTGATTTCATTTGACACTTACTGATTAATATGAGACAGACTGATTGACGCTTTTTGGGTAATTACTTACAAGAATGTGTTTCGAAATTAAATTACAGTTTCAATTACATATTCAGTGTATTTTGAGATGTGTCGTGTTGGATAATAAATTGAGTAAGCCTCATTTTTTTCTAAATTATATTAAAGTTATATAAACTACAATAACTGGATAAAGATGAGAATTCATTGTAGGAATGAAAATATGCTTGCAAAAAGGTGAAAGGTTTGCTATTTGTTTCATATATGAACACATGCCACGACTGGAAAATCCAGACAGGGCTGCCAGAGAGGTGACGGACAGGTTTAATTGGTCAGATTTGGACATGCTGTGATGTTTACAGAGTAGAACTGGAGGTTCATTCTAGCTGTGAGCCGTTTTTTCGTCTTTTGCCCCATCAGCCCTCTGACAGCTTGTCGGCCTTCTAGCAAATTACTCTTGATTTCAGCTTGTATTTCCATAAAGTTAACATAATAGTTTTGGAAGCACCCAAACAGGATAATACGCACCACTGCATGATTGCAGAATAATTGTTACCCTTCCAGGAAGTGACTAAGAGCAACGTGATTGGCTAACATATGGTTTGTTAGCCTCAGACTGCCAACAGTCTGCCTCACTGACTATCTGACATTGTGAACAAAAATGGCTGACTAAAACTGCTAGCTTCATTCTAATTGGCTAAAACAAAACAAAACCAACTGTGATTGGCCGCTTTACATGCCAGTCACGTGGTCTAAGTGACCAGAATAAGCTACAAAGTGGACCAGACTTCAAACCATTTTGTTCTTTTCAGTTCTGTGTTATTTATCTCTTTGATGTCCTGATTTTAACACTTTTATTGGATGAGCTAACGCTGCATTGCAGTTGCTAGGCTGCACAGGAAGTATATGTGGGCAACCGTTCACACCAGAAATAAACAGCATGTGCATCCAGAAGACCTTCAACAGGTTTCACAGAGAATCTGGAGAAGAGGTTTTAAAAGGTTTTCTAACACTTGCTATGTAAAGGTTTGATTATTTCATACTCCAGTCAGAACATGACAGCTGTAATCTTGTAATCCGGCAGAGACAATCGAGGGCTTCATTCTCACCTGAAGGAGGTATTTCTGGCTGCCGTACATGACGTACTGCGGGGCCAGACTGTAGATGATGTAGCTGGTGTGGAGGACGATGAGGAGCAGAATCATGCAGAGGAAGAGCAGAGCCTGCGGTCGGGTTCTCTGAGGTCTGATCTTATACAGCTGTCCAGAAGCAAAGAAAACATCACATCACTCATGAGAATGTTCAGTCTGCAGTGCACTGCTAGCAGAAAGCTTTGTCAATGTCAAGCAAAACTACTGTATGATATATATGAAAATACTATATATATATATATATATATTTATACTTGTATATATACTTGCATATTATGTGGCCTCAACATAATTAAAAACAATGTTCAGTAAATGTAAGTATAATACTAAAATCACGATTGTTTTGCTAAATGA
Source organism: Ambastaia sidthimunki (assembly GCA_036877625.1). Taxonomy (NCBI): domain Eukaryota; kingdom Metazoa; phylum Chordata; class Actinopteri; order Cypriniformes; family Botiidae; genus Ambastaia; species Ambastaia sidthimunki. The sequence goes on from JAZGTK010000346.1 coordinate 36,162, forward strand.
AATACTTCACTAGCCATTGTAATTACTGTAGGGTTGCCAAACAATGTTTCTTTAAGCAATAAAAATACAGAAAAATAAAATATAATTGTGAGTTTGTGCATGGTTTGGGTTATAAAAATACACACACACACACACACACACACACACATAAAGTTTACAATAATAAATATATATATATATATGTGTGTGTGTGTGTGTGTGTATGTATGTGTATATAAAAAATGTACAATTATATATATATATTATATATACAACATTTTATACTTTTTTTATACACGTAATTTTACGCACACATACACACAAACACACGCTTACATACTCTCTCAGAGAGCATAAACGAATCAGTTTCTTGAGGTCTTAAACTTTAACGGTGGCAGTCTGGTCCCATGTCTTCATTATAGAGCAGGTTTGAGTGTTATTGTAGAGATGGAACCTCTACAGCGATATTGTAAAATGTAACTGATACACAGTCACAAGTGTGTTAGTATCAGCTCGTTCACAACTGCTCCTCCGCATCAGACATTACAGTCTGAAATATTATTTTACAGTCTGTTTTAATATCCAGTGACGATACGGAAATGGAGAAATAACACGGTACGTATATCTCACCCTCATCCAGAAGAACCAGATACCCATGTTACGAATCCCAGCCATGGAGGTGAAGACAAAATACATGGTGATGATGGTGATCAGAACATAATCCAGAGGAAAGACCTGGAAAAAGAAAGAAAGAGGAAAAAATCAGTTTTCAGATTCTCCTTCTAACCCTGGACATCAACTACATACACATAAGCCCACAAAGCATTGGTCTATTTTATCTATTCAACAAGGGCTACAACCCACACACACAATTTTCTGGCCTTATTGTCAACAAAAAACACTATCAACCATCACAAAGCCCAACATAAAACTGCTGAAGACCATGATAGTGCTGTCTGCTTTCTGGCTCTTTTACTTGTGTAATGGAATGGATTTGATAGTAAATGATGCATGTTTCAAAACCGTACAATGCTGGAGGCTATTGGACACACACACACACATTTTCAACAGTGGTCTAAAATACTGCCACTTCTGCGCTTGAGATACATCATTCCACAATTCAGAGGTGATTTTTTTTGGCAATCCTGACTATTTTCAATGCATTTATTTTCAAAAGAGCCGCAGGAAGCACACTAGAGAACGGTTTTGAAAGTCAAGCTAAAAACAGTCCCCTTCTTTTCCTGGAAATGTTTTTGGCAAAAGTTCAACTTGCAGAAAACAGTCATGGCTCTTTCTTTGGCAGCTCGTCCTCCATAACCCTACTAAAGTTTTTTTCCCTTAAATTTGCAAACACACACCGACCTTAGCTGTTGCTCTTGAAGCTGCAGTCCGTATCTTTGGTTTGTTAAAAATACAAATCAGTTACTAAGCAAGTTTATAATTTAAACTACGGGGTCGGATTTCCCGGGAAATATCAGTCTGACTTTGACATCGACATATGTAATTAAAAGTACGTAAAGTAACCTGCAATGTTATGTTTCAAACAGAGATGGCGGTAGAGAGGCAAAAGTTACAGACTGTAGCTTTAAATGATGGCTGGAATGACATTATGAGGCACACATTAGAAACGTTTCTGGATGCATGAGCAATAAAATTTGGGGTGTCCACGAGAGCCTGCGTTTCTTATTTCTTCACAAATTACTTTCCTTTTTCTCGTTTCACACGTCGTAATTGCTGAAATCAATGGGCCGGATTCCTGAACAATTTCGTTTAATCAATTCGTCTTAAGCAGGGACTGAACCAAACGATCGTATTTTATTGAAGCACATGGAATCTGATCTTCGTGATACTTGAAGAAGATTGAAGTATTCGAAATCATGGAGAAACTCAATGATGAATAGCTGCTTATTTCTGATGCAGAAATTGTGCTTAATTTAGAGGTCATCACATCTAATTTCTTTTACGCTACAAGCAGCAGACTGTCTGACCAATGCCAAGAGATGAGCTATTTATTCAAGGTCTTTGCTATGACAAGATTTCATTAGAGTTTAATACGAGATTGCATTTTGCATTTATTATAGTTGCTGCTTTGAGCAACTAACTAAAGGTACCCACACAAACACAAAGAGCCTCTTCAAAAACCTCAAACCAAAACCTCAAAAAACAGCCTTGAAATGCTCTAAACATCATAAGATCCATGTTCAACCAGAGCACCTACCAAGCATTACAAGAATACCAATTAATATCATGGATAGTGAAACATTTTGGGCTGTGTTTATAACTGGTAACCATACCAATGGAAAACACACGATATACTTTGATTAGTTTCCTACTGAACTCATGAATGACATTTTTAATCAAAACACTTGTGGGGCAAATTTGCACAAGAACATTCATTTGATGTCAGAAATTAGTTTGGTTGGTGTGAAAGCTGTTTTGGTGATGTTTTTGGTGTGGATCCTGGCACAGTTTGCAATATCAAATATTTGCACTACCATCCAACATGTCCGTATATATGGAAACTCCTTCAATACGGTTTAAATCCCATAATGCATCTCTTTGGGTTGGCTGAGAGTTGGTTGCCCAGAGTGTACAGAGCAGTAATCAGAGCAAAGTGTGGCCATGCTGAAACAGCAAAAATGTAAGATAGTTTTAATGACATAATTCTGACACTTCATTTTGTGTGTTTTATTTTCCAAGCCCTTATTTTAAGAATGTGGAAAAGAGCAATAATAAAGAATGAGTGTGTGTGTCCAAACTTTGGACTGGTAGTGTACATTTGGCCAGTTATAGTAAAATGGATTTCTCATCGCTACTTGTCTCTGCAGAAAAGGCCTCGGGCAAAGAGAGCCTCGAACGCTTTCCATCTCTTGTGACAAATTCAGAGCACACAGATGTCAGTGCTGCACTGATACTAAGTTTTGGTAGTAAAACCAAAAGGACAAAAATACAAGAAGCAACAGGGTTTCTTATTTTTGGCATCTCCTCTTCCTGAGTCATTACACAGCTAAAGTACAAACGTTCCATGATCAGGAGTCAAAAAACCCAAAGTGAAAAAGAAGGGAATCGAATTCAGATCCAGATCAAATAACTAAAACAAATGTGAAAACAGTGTGAGTTCTAATAACAGCAAAATAAAATTAGATAGATGCGTCTTACCGGTTGGAGGGCCAGCAGTAGCTCATTAAGTGGGTTGGTTAAGTTGGTCCCAAAGATGACAAATCCAGTGCTGATACCGGCTGAGTGTAAAGCCTTATCCAGACTGAAACAAACACACACATTCAACTCCATCATCATCTCATAACAGAGCAAATGAAAAACATAATTAACATTCTGTTACAGAATGAAGGACAGTGATTGTAAATTGTTCTGCTAATTCTGAAAAGAGCAGGTGTTTCGCAATGTGTGTACAACAACAGACATCATAATCACTCCAAAACTGGCTCAACTTTTATTTCACACATGCCCTTTATTTGTGCTGTGCTCTGAGGTGACTGCATTCTGACTGTTTATATGGATGAGTCATATGCTTGTAAGCACAAGTGAATGTGTGTGTGTGTGTGTGTGCGTGCGTGTGTAAGAAAGATATTTTAGATGGAGTGCTTTTCTTTTTGCTTCGAGTCACAGTGACACAGAACTCACTTGGAAATAAACAAGGTCACGATGAACAACAGGGCCACTAGGATGAAGACGACACCAAGCAAAATCTGAAAGGAAAAAATAGCTAGTTACAATCTTAGACCACTGACTAACTAACTAACTAACTAACTAACTAAATAAACGAGCAGGAATGCCATGGGCATTTGTCATAATCTGAAAATTAATAGGTGCACAACACTCAMGATGAATAGTAAACATAACATAAATAAAGTAGCAACTCCCAGCATAGRSAGTTTAACTCAAGTGAACACTAGACAGACTGCACCAGAATAAAAATATTTTACCATAAAGATACAACGATTTCATTTCTAATGAGTAAAGAAGGTCTTAATTTGAGTGAAATCACTGACTTGAAATTCTAAAGCAAAAACCTAATTAAATAAGAGAAAAAGTTGGAAGTTGACTTACAAATAAAACAAGATTCAACCAATTAATTAAAACGAACCGTCTGAACAAACCAGTCTGTTCAAATAAATTTGACATCTCCGAGCTACTCCAAAGAAAGGCCGTTGATTTGAGTGCCGACACACTGTAACGTTTCTGCCACAGTTAAACTTCTTGGAAATTGTAGCTTGTTAGTAGAAAAGCAACGATACATTGAAAACAGTTGAAGTACTGCCATGCTACTGAAAAATATCTGTGTGGTAGTGTCAATCCTTGAGACTGATTTACAAACACATGCATACACAAATGTACAATTCTGCACCAAATGCAAAAATTTAAAACATTCTGTTGGCTCATTGTGTCTAGGGAAAAGGTCTAAAGCTAAAAGTAATACAGATTACTTGGTCATAAGCCCCCCAAAAACCAACATTAAAAAAGATGATCTATCTGGTCATAAGCCCCCCAAAAACTAAGAGTAACAGAGATGATCTATCTGGTCATGGGCCCCCCGAATACCAAGAGTAAAAAAGATAACCTGGTCATGAGCCCCCCAAAAACCAAGAGTAACAGAGATGACCTGTCCATGGGTCCCCCCTATACCAAGAGTAACAGAGATGACCTGTCCATGGGTCCCCCCTATACCAAGAGTAACAGAGATTATCTGGTCATGGGTGCTTTAAAATGGAGATGGATTGAACCTCATTCCACTGAAAACAATTTAAATCAAGAGTAAATGAACAAAGACAGAGACCCAAACAGAGTCACATCCACAAAGCCAAACAAAAGCAAAATGCCAGACTGAACGGCTGCCTTTGACTGGCCTCCTGGAGCTTTCGTCTGCTCGACTTGACTTGAGGGAGTAAACAAAACCATGACGTGTGCAGAAATCACTCCAGATTTTCACAAAACAAAAGAAAAGAGGTGGCAAAAAAGCACAAACAAATTCAGAACAAGCTCAGACGAGGCCGTGTGAAGCGAGATAAACAGAAGAGAGACACAGAGACAGCAGAGGGACAGATTTTACTCTGTGTGTGGGATGCTTTAATATTGAACATATTGAAATACGCTTTTTATTTACTTGAGAAATAAATGGTGTCAGAGCTCCAGATACATTGAGCCACGGTGCTCATCTGAGTACATACATCTATCTATCCATCTATTCATCTGTCTTTTAGATTTTGAGCAGTTAAAACATTTACATTATATTTTACATTTATACATTTGGCATAAATTTTCATCCAAAGCGACTTGCAATGCATTTAAAGTATACATTTTATCAGTATGTGCATTTCCTGGGCTTAAACCCGTGACCTTTGTGCTGGTAACGCAATGCTCCATCAGCTGAGCTACAGAAATACCACAAAACAACAAATAACAGCTGAATGAGTGAAGCATAATGCAAATTTCACGTGTAGGCAAACATTCTCTGATGCTGTTTACAAAACCAGCAGTTTAGATCAATTCAAACGTGTCTGATTGTTTACGAATGACTGGCAAAGCAAGCGACATTTGTGCCGGACACATTTTCCACAAGAACAATGACACAGATTGTGAAGTGCAGCGAAAACAGATTTGTAAATGAGTCTGTATCTGCCTTGAAGACATAATCTATAACTCATTCAAACGAATGACTGCCAGTTATTAGTGATGCTAGAAATTAAGTTTTGTGTTTAAAAACACAGCTGGAGCAATTCTAAAAGTATATTAGAAATGTATGTCTCAAGCTGTCGCCGTGGCCCCACTAATAAATGCTTGCGGTTATATCTGTTAATGAGTGTGACAAGCACAGCTTAAACTTTATAGAAAGCAGTGCATTAATAATAACAATAGTTGTAGAGAGCAACTCATAATTTAACATCCCTTCAGGTAAACCAAAAGACTTCAGGCTCTGATGTGTTGCATAAACACAGCTTGCCAAACTCATGTCTGCCTGTTGTAAGTTCCTTTAGGACAATACTGTACCTACATGAGGTTACATGTCAGCATATTCGAAATGTTCTTCTCTCATGTTTTCTCCAGAAAGGTGTAAGCACAACACCTGGCAGACAAGAGTTTCCACAAGAGTCTGCTCTGAGCCAGCAACAGATGAGGGTCATTCTGAAGGACCCTGCTGTCCCAGCCCCTTTGAAAGCCCTTATGGACCCAGTAAAGCAATAGAACAGAGTGCCTCAAGAGCAAAAAGTTAGATTAACTGTAACTTTATCAGTAACATCATCTTAAAAACAGCGCTTGCTCAACACTGGCAAATGTGTCTGCCAACAGCATAAGTCTAATGTAAATAAAATAAATTCATGAGCCATCCATTACCTTATTTCACATTATTCCAGCCACGGGCACATGTGTGCTGTCTATATTACCTTTTCACTTGCGATGGCATGTTTCTGGATGTTGGGCTACAGTGCGACCTTTCTGCTTGAGGCCCATGGCAGTCAGAGGCCCCGGGGCTCAGGACCCATTGGCTTTGCCTCAGCCATAATCTGTCCTTGCTCTGAGCTAAACACAACAAAGCCTTTTTATCGGTACGCTGTCTGAAGTGCATTATGGGAACGATTTTTTTCCGTATCCTTTGAATGACAATAAAAATCTCTGTAGGTCTCACACTCACCCAGACTTTATTTTATAATTGGGCTGGAGACCACCTGTCACCATTGTCATATCGGGCCTGCTGGGTCTACACGTGTGAACCTCCCGGTATTGCTGCATCTATTATAAAACTCATTTCTCCTTAACTTTGGTTCTCGTTAACATCAGTGTCTCGTTAGGCCCCTCACGCCATCAGTTACAGGCAAACGGCCATACTGTACGCAAAGCATGCAATACAGATCCAGCGCACCCTTTATTTCTGTCGCAAAGAGAGGAAATCTGCACAGTTTGAGCGATAAGTGCTGCGTTTAATCTACTCGGGGTTCATTAAAATACCTCCAGTACTCCATTTTCAATTTTCCAAACCAATTTCCTTTGCAGATGAAATGGTAAACACAATAATTAAAATCAATCAAAGTTAATCAATCAATCTGATACAGAATTTAGGTCAATTAACCTGCTCTCTTAACGGAATCAATCACACCTGCCAGCTGCCTTTAGTAGGTAATGGAAGTGTGTGCTTGCGTGTTCGTGTGCATGCGCGTGTCTGCGATCTGTTAGTCTGGTTTGACAGCTGAATTTATCTAAACTCATCAGCGGGGTTCTACATGTCGCAAATCGCCCCTCCGGACCACCCATGCGCAAGTTAACAAACCACCCACTCTCACAGAGCAACTGGGCCAATGCGACTCTATTATGTAATGACTCTGATGAGGCCACGGAAACGCGTTTAATATCAGTACACATGTTGTGTTAGTGACAGCAAAGTACACATGGCACCTCGCTGTAGGAAGTGAGAATCACGCCTGCAAGCGGCCCTTAGAGGATCATCGAGACAAAATAATTATAATTTTCTTAAGCACTATTTGTGTTCATACGCTTTCCATTAGATTCTGGTGAGGATCAACTGCTAATTTTTGTTTATTTTTAGCAAATATTTTTACAATATTTTGTTGGATGCATGTCTGAAACAAGAAGAGAACACATTAAAAACTTTAAATGTGAATCTAACAAAATTACATAACGTTTATGCACAAAATGGGAAAAGAAACAACTTGGCAAAACAGGGATGAAAAATAAACTTAATTCAAGAATTCTTCGAAAATGAGAAAAAACAGACAAAATGATTTTTTACAAAGATCACATTTTCGAGATCTAAATGCTCTGAAAAATGTGGCGCTTAACCTTTGCACTAAATCACAGATTTGTCAGATGATCAAAGACATTTACGGTGTCACCCGCACATACGCTCACATATTGCTAAAGGCGGAATACAAATGCTACGCTAAAATAAGCGCCCCAATGACTGAGCGATCAGAGCAGCGTAAACGAGGCGCAAACCGACTGACAGACGGATCGCTCTCAGTATGAGTTTCCCCTGAAGCTCTAGTGGGAAAATTAGTAAATCTCAAGCCTGGTTTAGGTATAAATAGAGTCTAGAGTCTATCATTAGAGTCTTCTGCTGGTGAGCCACTGAAGATGGAAGTGAGGAACCCCTGGAGTGTATGCTGGGAGACGAAACGGAGCAAAAAATCTTAGCAACACCAAATGAGAGGAAGATGGTCAGAGTCTTGATGATGGAATACACAGAGCAGAACTGAGAGATTTTCTGATGCTAAGAGCTATTCTGTAAATTACTGGATTCATATTTAAGCCACACCACCAAGCAAGATCGTAATATTGCTTTTATACAGAAGTTCCATAACCAGGAAATTAAAGTAATAGTTCATCCAAAAAAAGAAAATTCTGTCACCGTTTACTCGCCTTCATGTCATTCCAAACCTGAATGATTTTCGTTCGTTTGTGGAATGTTCTGAAAAATGTTCAGTGGTTTTTATCTCCACAGAAAGACAGTCAATGGGGTCCAGTGTTGTTTTACAACTTTCATTGCATTGACACAGTTTAAATATACTTCAAAATATCTTCTTTCGTGGTCTGAAAAAGAAAGAACATCATACAGGTTTAAAAACAAGAGGGAGAGTAAATGATGAAAGACGTTTTGTGTGAATATCTCTTTAATAGAGTCATTATGTTTTAGTCAACACTTGGGCAGTTTGTTCTCCACCAGTGAAAACAATTAAAAAAAAACACAGCATCAAACTTTGCGTGTCGCCAAGCAACATGCAGACTGAGCAACATCAATTTCCCCTCCCTCAAAGTGTTCTTCCCGCTCCAGCTACACTCCAGGTTTTCCATTACCCACCACATGCTCATTCAGTAAGAAAAACCCCACGTGAGGACAGATCAGTACAGCAACAAAAAACACAGATGCTCAGACTTTCAAAAAACACCCTTCACCCACAAAATCTCTGCACCTTTGGAACTCCCTTTTGGACACTAACATTAGGGAACTTGAACTAAACAGTTCTCAATATCCCAGCGTCCTAAATAAAGTATGGACCAATTTTAGTGATTCCTGTAGTTCATGTGGTAGCTAACTGTGCTAAGGTCATGGGTTCAATCCACAGGGAAATAATACATGCTAATAAACTGTATAGTTTGAATGCTCTTTGACTTGTTTTCCAAAAAAGCACGTACCAAATGAATAAATGCACATGTAATGTTATAAGTTCAACCTATAAGATTTGTCTTTATAAGCTGCACAAAAAACAACATACAGTAATAATATGCATTTAGCAAAACCAAATAAAAAAGTCTGCGCCGAGGTGTAAAACTAAAGTTTTCTTGCTACTCTCCAACAAACGTGCTGGCATTCAAATAAAGTCATAACCATCGCAAGAGTTGCATCAAAGTCACCATGAAAATTAATTTAATTCACACCTCCCCCTAATAACACAGTGACAACACTGCAGAATTTAATTAAGAAACAAATTATTACCAAGATAGAAAGAGAAAAGAGAATATAGATGATAATTAAGTGTATATATAAATAAGACTGAGCAACTGTACAAGGAGTATCTGCCAGAAATTCACTGGATCATAAAAAGTAGATGGTCTATTGCAAAAGAGAGACAGAATTTGAACTTGAGTCTGCAGTTGATTATAGAAAACTACTCTGCACAAAAACGAACAGGGCTGTAGAGGTTAAAGGTCACGTTCACTGCCCAGAACGCGGTTTCTCAATGCTAATTACTTTTTATTTCAAATGATCAATGAAAATGTAATTTCCCATGACGTGACCCTTGTAATTCATTGCCAAACTCTCTGTACAAATGTTCTGGGCATCGGTTTGATATTCTGAGGAGTTCATAGTGGGCAGTCAAGAGTTTTCGACTTCAGAGGAGAAATAGAGAGTCAACAAAGTGATTGGGAGCGAAGTTCAACACACCTTCACTGGGCGAAGGGCAGAGCCCACTTTATTACAGCAGTTCCTCTCCGCGATCTCCAGGTGCCGCCCCCTCCGACGAAGAACCAATAGCTTGGCTTCAAGATCCTGGAGGCTCCTCCTATCTCTCATAGACAGAGGACGCCCATCTGCGCACTGCAGATATACAAACATATATGATCGAAGGGTTAATGGCATTAACTATTTGCATTATGAAGTTTTCTCTCTGCTATCTGCTATCCTCAGATCAGTGATCGAAGTACAGCAGCTCGTCCTAAAATACAGTCCACACGGCAAAGCCGATCTGAATTCAGCTCACACACACACAGACCTTGGCTTTGAGATTGTCTATCTGGTGCTCCACCTCCTCGATGTCTTCTGTGTTCTCCAAACGTTCGTACAGGACGCTGCGGGTGCCTTTGATCAGGTTCAGTGGTAACACGGACATCCCGTAAGCCTGACGGAGAGCAAAGAGCGTTAAAGACCAATTATACATCATTTACAGTCATTGCGTAGAGTGCCACAATTGCACCAAGAGCTTGGCTATTGGCCCCAAGTACCCTGCAGTGCATGTGTAATAACTTGTCAGAGCGATACAGGGGAGTTAAATCCATACATTATGGCACTTGATAAAAGAGGCCTTTCTAAATAGCATCATTCAGAGCTCTACTAAATCCATGTATGTGGTTTTTGTGTGTGGAGGGTGAGGGAAAGATAAAGAGAGAGAAAGTGTGTGAGAGTGAGTGAGTGTTTGCATACAGCAACCATTTTGAGTAGATGTTGGGTTTGGATCTTGCAATCTACAGCCTAACAGCGCCCCCATGTGACGGCACCGAAACGCATGAAAAGCTCTTTTCATGAATAGGGTAAAAAAAGGCCTCAACCTCTTAAAATATAGTCTTTATTTTTAAACAAATGGTCTGTGAAAGTAGGTGTTTTACCGTCCAAAATTGTAGATATTTGACTCCAGATGGTCAAACTACATATTTTATAAGGTTTCACTCAACAGGAGCTATTTAGTTTGGAAGCACAGAGTTTGTAGTTATTGATAGACATATATTTTCCATAAATTAAACATATACATTTATTTGTTTGATCATTTCAGCATTATTAGAATACAGGCAATTAATGCATTTAAAAATGCTTTTCATGCTAGACTATCTAACATATCTTCTCACTACAGAAACATCACATGTCTTTAAAAACAGCCCTTTGGCACCAAAGTGTCTCTTCTTCATGCGTATCTCCACATACACACTACAGAGAAGGAATAAGAAGTATCTGAGCACACGTATGGAGATGAAGCCCTGCAGTTGTTGTGAACGCTATAAATCAGAGGTTATTTCAAAACCAGTGCTGATCTCTTCTGGGGTCTTCTGCGCACTGGGGTCAGAAGCCCACGAGCTTCTCAACACGGGCTTTGTGAACTTTAATTAAAGATGAAGACCGTCTTCAATACTCTCCTGGTGGCGGATCAATACAGGCTGAAAAAAAAGAGACAAGGATTGTGTGCGCGCGCGCGTCCTTGTTCCGGCTCGGACGCGCGCGCGCGCACGCTCTCGGGCATGTGCCATTTTCACAAGCTTTCATATCGGAACGCAGACAAAAAGTCAGCGGCACAATTAGATCTTCGGGAGGCGTCAAAAGCACAGCTGACCTTTTTATCTCCTCCGCTGAAAATTGCTTTTAAAGCGGAGAAGCTCGAGCTTTGAAAACTCGCGGGCGTAAGCAGTCGCGGACACGCGGACGCAGTCGGCGCCGTACTTGTCGCCCGCCTGCGATCGCCGGGTCACCCTGCAATGATTCACGGGGCCCTAAAGGCCGCACCGTGTCCTGAATACCAAGCGCTCCTCATAAAAGAGGAATGTGTCCTACATCCCCGGTGCTCCTCTCGCCTCCTCTTTCCTTTTCTCCCCTGCCCTCCTCGCCCCTGCAGCCCGACAAGCGTGAGAAAAATAAAAGAGACACTCCAAACAAAAACAGGTGTGTTGTGTGCTGATTGGAAAAGAAGACCTGAGGCAGAGAGACAGAAAGAGAGAGAGAGGTGTAGTTTGAGAGGAAGGGCGAGGAGAGAAAGGTGGAGAGTTGAGATGAAGGGATTGTAGCTGTCAGCTGGGAGATAGGAGGAGAGAGGGATGGGGGGTGAAAAAGTGGAGGCGTACACCCCCTTTACACAGGGATGCCTTTGTTCAACAGCCTGCACGGGGAAAGTGTGTGTGCTGTTTGGGGAGAGCACGAAACCATGAATTTCTTCTGCCTTTCTTGACACTTTGTTATAGCGATACACTAAAATATCTGCCAGGCCAAAAAAGCGGATGACATTTTAGCCGTTTTTAAATTGCTAAAGCCAGCTTCTAGTTGTTTAGTAGGCAGCTTCATTTAACATGCAAATCAAGGGTTCCTCTAGTCAATGTAGCGTATCGTAATTATGCAAAATAACAGGAGAAAAAAACATCGTGATTGGGCAAGAAGGAAACTGATATAATGCCGGTCACACCGAGAAAGGATGCAACAAACAAAATTATCATCAGGCTCACGACAATAATCAAGTGAGTTTTAATAATCAGAGCTTTCACTAAAGGTTACACGCACCATTAAACCATATAAAGATCAATCCCTTATTAGCTTTTAAAAACTCCTCAACACTTCCTCAGTGTCCACAGGCTTAATGAGGACACGGCCAAAAAAAACTCTACAAACAAAACTAACATACTGCTTTTACTTGAGCTGTGAGCTTAAAGGTGTAATGTGTCATATTTTGGATGTTTAAACAGCACAAAATCTCCGACCCCTTATCTGAAAAGACATATGATAAGCCATTGGAAGGCTGAATAAGTCAGTTTTTCCTCAAAAAACAACTTAGTCTCCCATCTTGCTACAGTAACTCAAAGACATCTAAATGTTATGATTGGCCAACTTATGACTTGGTTAACTCTGATTGGCTAAAACCTTGTTCCAGCTCACACAGTAATTAATAAAAGCACACCGAACAGGATAATAATGTGTTCATTGTTGTATTGTCTCGACCACAGTGATTTCAGACCCACACTCACTATTCGGTGAGTCGGACCTCTGCTCAAGACATCAGCGAGTGTCTGTCAGCTGAAAACCAGGAAACAGATGTATAGAGCTGAGCCTACAACAAGCAATGGTCTTCAGCCAGATGGTGCCTCGATGTTTCTTCTGTCCCTTTTGTAGTCAGTAAATTAAATACAAACATGCTACACTGCTGGAAATTAGACACTAATCTTATTTGCTGTAGCTTTGTAAATATAACACTGTCAATTTACCCCCTCCAGACAGGTGTGGAGCACATTATGTTAGGTAGAAACACGTCTGTATCATTTGTAATGCAGAGATCTAAAACAATAAACCAGCTTAAACATTCTAGTGCTGGATATTGATTGTGTGATACAACATTCCAGCCATAACAATATACACGGCTAAGATGAAAAGCACCTGTTAACCTAGATGCACAGAGTTATGTTATGTTACTGTTGACATGCCAGGAAATATTACTAGTAAAATTCTGTATTGATTTAATTTATAGAACCTCGAAGATGTCCAATGTTAACCCAGCCATTAAACCTTTAACATCACTTGCATGACCCAGCGTTCTCTGCAGCACTCATTGCTTAAAGGTAGTGTAGACAATTTCAGAGAGGTTAGCAATAGCAAGCTAGCTTTGAAAGCATAAGATCCCGCCCTCCCTTCAGAGCTCTCCAAAGCCACACCCCCTCCAACACATAAATACATACATAGTTTTACAGGCAAGTAGGATCATCCTATCATTGATTCAACAAACATTTTATGGTCTTGCGTAGTCCACAATTATTTCTATAAATGTAAATAAAAGTAGTTTACATAAATATACTTAAACCGCTTACTTAGTGATTGCTATTAGGAGATAAGGAGACTTTCAACCAGCATAACTAAAATGTTTAAATGCCTTTAAACTCCTAAAAAAAATTTTAAGAAAAACAAATACAACAATTCATCTAAAGTCTGTAAGCCATAAAACATTGGTAGTGCAAAGAAAACCCTAAAATATTAAACAGATTAAACTAGATTAAAATACAAAAACAACACTACAAAGGCTACAAAACTGTCTCAAGAATCACATGAACGGAACTCAGCAAAAAAAGCAGAAAGGAAGAAAAAACCAAAGCTTAGAAAATCAGATTTGTTTAGAAGTGGCTCTTCGATGGATTATAGGTGGGGGGGGGATTCTCACCCGTCGCAGGTCATTTCTGCAGCATTGTGATTAAATCAGTGGAAATTAATGCGCTCATCCTCTCGTTGGGAATCAGCATCTTTGGACCGCAGATTTAAGAGGGAGAGAAACCCTGCAGGGCTGCGCGCCAGCCAGACTTTTAAATCACCTCGCTGCGTCTGGCTGCGAAGCACCGCGGTCAAACGGACAGATCAAAGAGCCCTGATATACGCTCATTTGCATATGCAAATATTACATTCGCATTAAAAAGTCAGCGGGCCTATAATTTTCATTGTAGCGTCACTCAGGCCGCAAATTGCGCTTGATGAACGGCCCACCATCTGCATGAGCCAATGAAAAATGAAGGACGTGCCGAGAGATCGCAAGTGAAGGTTTGATGTCCAAAACTACTGAAGCAAAGCAACCTGATCAGAATCGAGAGGTCATGAACCTCTGAGCTTAATCAAGCACAGCACACTTTCATACCTCATAACACTGAGGTTATAAAGGCTTCTCAAAACTGCACAGGACAAAAAACATCAGGAGGTCCACATCAGATAAGGTCAAAATCAGTTCATGAACTTCATACTGTAAATACTGTACACAATTCCAGACCAACATCTGAAATCTCTCACAGAATTATAAAAGAAGTCTGAGGGTTCTTGCAATCCCTGTTCTGTGAATATAAAATAACATCTTTCAGAAGAGCCAAACTGCTTTTATCTGCTCTAGCAACAAACAACATCTACCTGGAGAAAGAAACATGCATTTTCCTGAATAAGCATTTAACTCCCAAAATAGCCTGAATTAACCAACCTAAAACAACTTTTGAAACATTACGTAAGAACAGTTGCGCTTTAAAAAACACGATTTAAGCGGAATTGTTGTTACGAGCCGGGTGTCCAAGCATCGGACAGGTAAGTTAGCCTCACCTGCTCTGACCATATGGCACTTTAAAGGCTTATTAACAAACTGGGGGTCCCATTTGTATATGCTCAGGTTTAATATTAATTTCCCAGTAGTTCAGCAAAGTGTAGCGTTGGCCAAAAACAGCAGTGCTGGAGGTTTGAACTGCTTGCTTTAGCGTTTAGCTGAAGAGCAGCTGGCTGTGCTGTTGTTATTATGAGTTTACATCTCAGCCAGTTGTTTGAATTAAGCGCAAGTGGTCACATTGGCTGAAAGTGCGGTGATAAATTAACCTGCCCTCCCCTGGACAACAGCGCCGCCGCATACGGTGCCCATCGCTTAGATTCCATTAGGTTAATCATGCATAATAATAACACATAGCCCTGCATGATAAATCACCCATCGCCTTGGAAACCTCAGGAAGATGGGATTGGTGGGGTTCCAGGGCGGGGGAGTGGCTTGGTTTCTTTGATGAGTATCTACAGATAAAAGCAGAGCACAGTCAGGTTGTCACGGTCCCAACATTTCAAAAGTTAATAGCAACAACAGTTATGATTTTCAAAAGAATATTTTATGATTCTTGATACTGCAGCAAAAAACTTGTCTAAAATGATCTCAAATAATCTTTTGATATTACACATTTTTATAAAACAAAAACATTAAAAAGAATATTGCACTTAGCCTGTCACATGTAGTATTTATCAAGTAAACATTGTTTTAGTGTTTTCAGTAACTATTTCAGTAAACAAGAATAAATAAAAAAGCAACAGAACAAAAAAAATTATTTGCTTTTTCTTTAACTAAACAGTGTGTTCAGTTAAAATCTACCGTTTACTGTCAAACCCACAAAAATATTAAAGTAAAATAAAACGACTTAATCGCTAAATAAACACATAAACACAAAACACTTAATCGCTAAACACATAGGCAAGAAAACAAAAAGAGAGATATCTCTGCGTTTTTTCATTTTAGCATCAGCTTGTTACCAAAGCACTGGTTTTTCTGACATCCCCGAAAGAGACACCAGAGAAAGAGAGAGAGAAAGATGAACAGAGGAAAGTGTGAGTCAGTGAACTTTCAGCCGCTGTGCTTTTTGACTGGGAATCTTTGATTGATTCTGAGTCTCTGCACCACAACAGAGAAGATGAAAAACAACAGCATTCTAGAGACTTTCTCTCCCTGTGAGCCACTCTCAGATTCTGACATCAGAAGGTCACAGAACAGTGCACGGCCATCCTCAGATCTCCCCTATAATTATCAAGCCTTTAAAACGGGCCTGTGTTGTCCAACACTGAGCAACAGGTGATAAACCTCCGTTAGGTGCAATAACAATAGTGAAAAACACAGATTTACTGCAGCAATTTTGTTAGCAAGATTGTTATGGGGTTTACAGTACTGCTTTTAGTGTTTAACATAGTGAGAAGTATTCAGCCATTTGTCCAAAGGCTTGCCTGAGAGCTTTTGTTTTTTTTTTAAGCTATGCCAGTATTAAACCGTGTTTTTCTCTCCTGTCCTGATATTGGGGCACTGGAGACACTCATACTGTAGTTTGGTAACCCACGATGGTGGCGATGAAAAATGGATGACATTAACAAATGTTACAGTACAATCAATTTATCTTATGTGAATAAAACAGCTACAGTATGCTGAAGGAATCAGAATCCGGGCATTTATTAATGGCCTCGAGGCTCCGAAATATAAATAGAAGTGAGATAAGAGGGCATATACATCACAGCAGCGTCTCAAGCACACGTCCACACACGTCGCTGAGAAATGACAGCTTGTCATTTTGAGCGATTGCGGGCCGAAACGAAAGAATCACGAAACATTTCTAGCGTTGAGGGGTCGCTACATCACGCAGGACGACTACAATCAAAGACGGTTTCCATTCTGATGCACTTTATGTCTGGAAACTCACGTGCAAAGAACACGTGGTCTCCGCCGTCATAGTTAGGTCGACAACCACTCCAGCACAACGTTTTTTCAGCACTAACAGAACGTTACATTTACGTCAGCCGGTACTTTAACATTAGATGTGGATCACGTTGCATCGCTGACCTAAATCTGAAAACTCAAAACTTCTTCCTGTGTCTAAAAAGAGCAGGAATGAAGCAGCATAAAGAACACAAAGTTTGTTTCTTTCACAACTTTCTGACGTTACACAGATGAATACATTTATTAACACCTGACACACACACACACGTGTGTTTACAGACATGGTCTGCACAGCAACAGTGAGCTAATAAACATCTGACAGGCAATATTACTCCAAAACACCAAAAGTATTATTTATTATAAAAAATATTTAAGCTTAAGAATTATTAAAACTATACTCTTACATGCAGACATCGCATTTCTTCCTAAAGGTACAGTAACTAAAAACTGCTAAAATGGTCAAAGATACAGTGGAAATAGTCATGACAAACTAAATTATGAATTTTTAACAACAAAGTGGTTTTAAAGTTCTACAAACCTTGACTAACATCATAAACAGACCTCAGGAAATAAATATAGCCTACATAATGTATGATGTTACCCCTGTGCTTTTTAAATAGGGGCCAGAATGAATTGAGATATAGTCTCAGGTTTAGGTCCGCAGCACCGATGGACAGGTGTGGACATAAACGTCACAGTAATATTAAGAAGCTCTCTCCTATCACACTGCCCAGCGAACGCACACAAATCTATGAGGTGCAACTAACCATCCACCTACTGATTTCTGATTGGCTACTCACCGTGTATGTGATCACTGCCATCATGCCAATCAAGGTGAGCGAGCTGATGGAGAAGGACAGCGCGGCCAGGCCTTCTGCAAGAGAGACAGAGAAGAAATTTATTTATGACACGGGCCAAATGCAGAGCTCTGTTAAGTGTTGGTCACTCGCCAGATATTCAGAGCAGCTCTCACCCCCAGGGAAATTTCTCGATGCACCTCATCTTCTCTCCTGCTATCATTTCTATAAACTTCCTCATACTGTGACACAGTTAGCGAAAGGTCACAGAAGCTTTTGCCCTCTAAATTTCTACATTCACAATGACACGGCAAATATAAGATATTCCATCAATTTGACTGCAAACATGTGCCGCATTCGTGGACGTTTTTAATAAGTTGCGATTGTTAGTCGAAACAAATGGAAATTCAATACCAATTTACATTCCAGAAAAAACAAATATGCCGAGCTACGCTAAATACACTCTTTCATTTAAGATACATATTATATTTATTTAATTTCTTATTACTTATATAATATATAAACACAATTGTTAATGGAAGCATGGAAACTAAACAGTTACGTAAACATTTAGGTAAACATTTTTCAATGACACAAGTAAACAGAAATACAAAAGAAAAACAAAGAAGTAAATTAAGGACAGTATCTGAAGTTCCTCAGATATCTAACAACAGTATCAAATGTTCAAGCAAACACATTTTATACATTCACACCAGCAGGACAGTCTACAGTTATGGCCAGTCAAAAGCCTGACAATGTCATTTTTATCCGTGCTGTAACTTCTCTGATCTTGTGTTTGTACTAAATGACGTGTGGCGAGAGCAAAAAACGATAACAACTTGTTCTTACCATATAAAAACTGGGCTAAAAGACTCGTTCACCACCTGAAGAAAACAAACACGGCACCATCTATCTGCTCTTTGTAAAGATTACTGTCATTTTGGTTAGAGGTTCACCCCAATGATTTAGTTTTGACTCTCTTGGATACAATATTTAGACTGTGGTAGATAAGACTCCATACAGGGAACCAAAGAGAGTGGGCATTACAATACTGCAAAAACACTGCTTTCATTACATTGTTTTTTGTTTGTTTATTGTTTCTCCAAGTATCATCTTTGTACTCTTAACATCTCTGCTGCATTTTGGGAGTCACTGGCCCTCAGAACACAGGTTAGCATGAGAGAGAGACTGCAAGAAAGAGAGAGACAGACAGAGAGAGAGAGAGAGAGAGACGGGTGCAAAGGAAGGGCACGATGCCAGCTGTCAGATCTGAGGCCAGCTGAAGCAGATTTATGGGAAGTGACCGGCACCACACTCCCTGTTAGGATCCCACCTGTCACATGACACAAAAACTCCCATGATTCCTCTGTCCTCTGCTTCTAAGCTCTGGCCCAGCAGACCAAAGCAAAGCATCCTGGCAGCCCTGTATGCAGAATGCCCCCTTGTGTCTGCATCATTCAATGCAACCTACTGTTCTCTGTTTACTCTCCTCAGGAACTGCTTTGCATCACTCGAGAAAAACTACCCCTTCCATTTTGCTGAACCGCGTGAAGTCTGAAAAGTGTTTGCTCCACCACCCACCATGTTCTGTACACAAAAAGCCGTGAGATACTAAAGCCGGAGAGAAGAAACGAAGATGATTATACTCCTGCTTCCTAATGCAGCGAAGGAAAAGAATTTAAAAAGAAGAAGCACTTTGAAGTCTGATGGCTGAAACGGGCATTTACATCTGAATAGGTGTTTTTCTTTGTGATCTGACTGCTTTTGTTAAGTGGGGAAGGCGCGAGGCCGGAGACAATGGCGTTCGTGTTCGGTGCGGAAGGCAGCTCTGTTTATGAACTCCTCACAATGCGAGAGGACCTGCGTTTTCCGCCGCTTCCCCGGAAGACTTTCAGGGGATTGGACAGAGAATATATTGTTTATTATCTGCAGTGGCTACACAGCTGCTCCAGTGTCTGATTCCTCCACAAGGCGAGCGAGTGGAAGCTCTTATCTCACACGCAGTGCACACCTCAGGCTTACGTGTGCGGAGGACACCGTCACCACTGAGAAGTGTTTATTAAAGAGCTCTTAGCCGCACCATTCACAACACGAGCCTGCCATGATATTCCCATGAAGACAGAAACATTAAATCCTGCTACAGCGAAACAAGCTCACGGATTCTGGGTGTCTGAAAAAGAAAAAAGGACATTAACTGTCAGTCCTTTTACTGACATTATCAACATTATCAAACGAAAGTGGTACAAATGTCATCAGAGAGGCTGTTAGGCGCCTACACATCAGAGAACAAAGCAAATCTATTGATTTAAACAGGAATGTAAATTCAAAGGGCAAAGAGGATGAAACATAATGCTTTTTAAAATGAGCTTAATGGCAAGTTGAGAAAAAAATACAACTTTTGCTGCAACAACGCAGGGATTCGTTGACCAATGATAATCTCAGAAAGACGGGGACCGACATAATTTACAAAATCTAATTTGTTGTATTTACACTTGATTTCAAAATCACCTGCAGCCAGTTGCATAAATATAATCGTTAAGTAAAGACTGTGTCTTACTAACTAGCAATGAGTTAGCGCTAATCAATCTTACTTTTTAGATTCAAATTTAACCAAATCACCTTTGTATGTAACTGACCTAAAAAAAAAGTTATGACCAGTCTTTAAGAAAGAAATTGGATGACTAATTTATACGATTATTTTAAGCAGTTTATGCAACGGGCCTCTCTAATATAACAGCTTCCTATCTTCTCTATTAAATCATTTCCCACTAAAAGCCAGGCAACACGGGCAAGTATGTTTCATGTGTCCATCAACACAGGCCAGTATTGTGTGCACCTGTAATGAAATTAGCTAATGGTGTTGGAATAAAGGTGAAAATCACCAGTTGATGCCTGATGCTCCTCGTCACACCGGGTTCGGTTTGAAATACGGCTTTCGGTGAAACTCTGCGCTCGACTCAGCGGGAAGGTAAATCAGAGAACAAGAGCTGTCTGAGTGGATTCTGGGTCTGGCCCTCCGCCGCATAATTAAGTGGAAACTTTTCCCGAGCCTCAGCCTGTGATAAGATCAGAAATCCAGCTGTCTAGCCTTCTGCATGCTCTCTCACTCCTGCCTGAGCTCTGCACGCTAAGGGTGAACCTGGTTTTGCATTTGGTTTATATTTCATGTCAGTTTCACGAGCCTCTAAACCGCTAAAAATCAGTGGCATCGCTAACAGACCTTTGGATCTTCAAGATGACGCTGCTATCTCCTCTAGCTAGTCTGAACATCTGAGTCAAAACTCTCCAACAGCAGATGTGGTTTTTCAGGGACACCGTGACCTTATCTGGCACACAGTGTCTGGTTATTAATTTTACCTGGAGAGTGGTGACAAGGTGCAGGGCATCGCAACCACCGACCGAGGACGATGACGAGGCACTCGCACCATCAACCTCAAACAGAAGTAGACTGTGACAAAAAAAGCCAGGCTTATTTTTTTCAGTGCTTTGCTGTAAGACTTTTTACTTGATTTCTATTCATTAGGCCGGGGCTGTTGAGAAGGGGGCAATGACAGCTCTAAGACCCCCTCAGAGGAATCAGGCACTGCTTTAAAGAGTCACAGACATCCTCCAGGCTATTATTGGATTAGGTCAGGCTCTTCGGTGGCTCTGTTCCTGCTAACTCTTCAAGGAAGAGTGAAAAAGTCACAACCTTGCCTAACAAGAGAACGTCTCTGAAGAGCGCCGGGACGTCGGCGACTCGCAATCGCTATCTTCTGCTAAACAAAACCCTGGCACAAAAATGAACGAGCCTTGTTACGCGACCTTCAGATTATCCTTTAGACTACGATAAGAGGGGTCAGAAAAACTCTAGAGGACACTGATGTAAAACGCTTAGACACGGGGGGCTGGGAAAGAGGGCGCGTGGCTGAATTAGCAGAGCCCCGTTTTCCTTTACTCAATTAGTTTCCTATCTGAAGCATTAAAATAGGAGGAGACCAATAAGAAACATGGGAAAGTGGAAAAAGGGATGATCCCTCGTCTTCATCCTTAAAAACGATCGCCTGCGGGAATCTGTGGTACACGTTAGATGAATACCAAGAAAGAGGGTTGATGCTGATATAAATACAGGTGCAAACACAAAAGTCTGGCCCTCCTGCTTCTACCTGAAGCCCTGACTGACACATCAAAAGCGGCTGTGCCTTTATTTTTTCAGACGGCACATTTAGGCAGCACAATAAGGTCTGTTGACATTGACGAGGCTAAATGTCAGCGCTGTAAACCCCTCACATCACCTCCACTCACGGCGTGGCAGCATCTATCGCTCTCTTAAAAGCACCTGTCGCTTTAGTGTCGTGGAGCCGGAAAACCTCTGGCAAGTGTCAGTAAAACTACAATTTCATTTCAAGTGGTCATTACGGTACTTACCGCTGCTGCCCAGCTCCTGAAACAGATACTGAACTTTCTCCCACTGAGAGGTGGAGTTCCGGCTGGGAGGAGGCGACAGTGGAACAAACGCCCTGAAACAGAAGTTCACGCGTATCAGTTTTAATCTCAGCAGTTCATAAACAAAACACGGGGTCAATGGAAGTTTACTGAAAAATGCAGGACTTTAATATCTCCAGCAATTGTTTATTCAAAACCACATTTCAGTGTTAAAGGCAGGGTAGGCGATTTTTTCCAGAAACATTTTCTGTTATGGTAGTTGAAAGTCTATTTATATCCTCCAAATATATTTCTATAAATTTATATAAAAATATAAATGTATTTATATAAATATCGTCTGTGGAAGGCACAGGAACATAAAATAATAATTATCCAAATAACTGCATTCAGTCCAAATGCAATGATTGGATGTTTTACTTGCCTGTCAAATTATGTATGTGTTCATGTGTTGGAGGGGGCGTGGCTTTGAAGAGCTCTGAATGGAGGGCGGGATCTTATGCCTTCAAAGCTAGCTTGCTATTGCTAACCTCTCTAGAACTGCCTGCCCCATCTTTAACATTTTGTTTAACATGAAAACCCAGTGGAGTTGGACCACAAACTTTATTCCACTGTTAGGACTTAATGTGAGTTATTTTAACATCATAAACAGATTTGTCAAAAATGCTACTTCGTTCATTAGGCCAGAAACTTCTCACAGTGGAAAAGTTACTTGTGCACCTGAAACTCAACAGTGTTTCTGTTTGCAAAGTTTACGTGAAATCATGCACATTAACAGGTCAAGAAATGGCATTTACATCAAACGATGCATTTTTTGCCAACGGCCGATGGCACGAGTGCTTTGTCGTTGAACTGTTGGTGTACGTATCTCAGCAAACAGCTCATGCGACGCACCGCCGCAAGCTTTCCAAGCAGCCGACGCTTCTGCTCGCATTCTGAGTAAATATCAGCAACACTTAGAAAACTCCGTCATCTCCAATGAAAAGAGCATCAGTCAGAGTAAGAGCTTACATGAGCAGATACCTCAGGCTACAGCTGTTCTGAAAATCCCATGTTTACAACAGAAGGTTCAGTTTTACTCTTTATCAACTCTATTATTTATATGCCCAGCAATTATGTACTACATAAAGCTGACCGTTGCTTGATCCTAAAAAATACTGCTAACATGCATCACTTTAAGTTAATATGTAAACATGTCAATAAAAGAGACAGAGGATAATGTAAATATTACAAACACTAATAAATTATTGATGCTTTTGAATATCTGCTGGTAACATCCAATCAGCATTGGAGGGTCACATTCTAACCGCAACATACAGAACGGTGAGGGTCGCAATTAAGCTGCTGCGCTAATGGGGCAGTTTTGTTGCAAATGCAGCGACATCATTCCGCATCCCTGTAATCTGAGTGAATTAAACTGACGGGTCACTTCTGAAAACTAATGCATTGTGCATGAGTGTGTCACCTTTTAAGGGTGTCGGTAAATTATGTTGTAAAATATATGCACAGCATAAAGCAGTTCCATAAAGCTGAAAGACTTATGCGACTAAAGCTCAGTTTATGCTTGTGGCAAGGGTACGCGAGCACAGAGATGTAACAGATATCTGACCTCCGCCTTCAGCACTATCATCAATGAAGAGCCAAAACAGCACGCTAGAATCTGTGATATACAGCGGTCCAAAAAATAACCTGGACACTTTTAAATGAATACATGCCATTGTATTACAAAAACTGAAATATCAAACTAAGTGGCTTTGGTTTGCAAATTGATATTTTGTTGTCTAATTCAATGAAAATCATACTAGATAATTTTTGGAACTATGGTTCAAAAAAGTGTCCAAATAGTTGTTGGGGTCACTCTGTACAGTGCATTTAACTTTAACTACTCATTTGAAAAAATATTACATCAGAGTAAAAAAGTTGCACTTTCCATTTCATAGCAGGGGCAAATTATAATAAGTATACATTTATAATTAGGCCCACAAAATAACAGCTAATGGGTTGGATGCGGTCAACTTTACTATGTCGAGTAAGTGTACACTACAGCCTAAACCAACAGTGATGTTGTTGAAGTGCACTAGATAAATGCCCCTGCATGAATTGGGTCCACTGGCACTAAATGAGAATACAGAGGGTGAGATGGGTCAACTTTCCATTGACAAGTTCCATCCTTAGCACAGACCAATCAAAACAGGCAAACAAAAGGAGGCGTGTTTGGGAAAGACTCTCGGCAAATGAACAGTTACAAAAACAAGGGCTCTGTGTCTCTGACTGAGAAATAAAAAACAGAAGAGGGAAAAAGCCATTATGTCCTCCCACATCAAGAACCCTGAGACACAACATCTCCTGGTAAAACAGTGCCCCGGTTCAAAAGGTAAAATGAAGACCAAATTGCTTCTGTCCGAAGAGCCGTCCCCACTTTTAGATTTGGCGACGACACGTCCCTCTTTTCATTCTCTGATCAAAGCATCCCATCCCAGCGGGTCTATGTGACACGGTTCTGTCCCACCACATTGATGAAGCCATCCTGTCCCACAGGAAACTATTTAATGGTTGAAAGCACATTAAATTATATGACCTGGTAAGCGGACGTGTTATTCCTGCAGTGGCAAAGAAAATCCATTATGTTTATGCTGTACTAGCAGTGTTGAGAACAAAAAATATACACTTAAGGTTAAATAGGACAAAGCCACACTGTGTATTTAGAACCATGTTGGATTTTGAGTTCACCATACTGTTAGACAGTAAATTGTTACACAAGTTTAACAAAAATCTCTTGGGACTTAAAAATCGTTAATGAAAGTGACGGCAGCTTTGGAGATGTTAGATCATTTGTGCTAATTGTTTTAAGCGCCACCCACTGGACCTTTTAATTAGATGGATTTTGTTAATAATCAAAATGACGGTCGGCCATGAGGACAGTGCAATAGCTCTCCAAGCCATACACTGCAATGTGATCTCTTCTGAAGTCATTAATGTTTGGCCTTTCAAAAGCATTCCCTGTATGTTACACAAACACAAAATATAATTTTAGCCACACAATTAGGAACGAAAAACATGATGTCGCCGGAAGCCCATTTCTTCCTAAATAATTATTCAGAACTGCCCCAGAAAATCATATTATCAGCAATCGAGGAGCCCCCCGTGGAGAAATCATCTTTTAAACTCATAAAAGCTGCTAGTTTCATAACTACAACAATCACAAACAAACAAAAACAGGTTACGATCAAAGCTCCATCGAACTATTTTCTCTGCTTTACGTTTGCAACATTCTGACAGCTCAAACACGCAGACTGAATGATATAATGAAAGCTGCATTGATTTGTCCACACACACACAAAGGTTGCACAGAAATGCACTTACCCAATCAAAAGCAGCGCTGCGCATACAATCACAAATCCCACTGTGTACTTCAAAGCATTCTTCACATGCTGCAAAGACACACAAAAAATTTTCATGAAGTAAAAGCAACACACTTCATTTGGCCAGGCTTCAAGTTTACAGTGTCATTGGTAAATTTGCAGCACTGAACTAGTTAGGAACAAACTACTCATATAAAGCACACAGGTGACCTGACGAACAATAGATTTTTACTGGCCTTTGTTTTATTTTAACTTTTAGCAGCAAATTATTATAAATGTTTTTGTCATTTTCTCTCACTTTATCCACCATTTTCAATGCAAGTTTGTCACAATGCATTGTGGGATTGCATTTACGGTTAAAAATACACGTGATGTCTTCAAACGTAGTCAAAAAAGAGACCTTAAATGCACATGCTGTTGACATTTTGCAACTGCCCTTCTATTGGAAGCGTGTTTTAAAATGCATGTGCCTCTGGTTTTGGAAGGCAGCAATTTGTGCCCCTCACTTCAGACGGTTTTAAAGCAGGAGAACGTTCGGAAAGAAATTTGCCTTTTTCAGACCTAAATACATCCTAGAAGATGGAGCAAGTGGCCCAGCATGTAATCTGCACATCACTGCGGTGTCCTGAGAGACAAATATTTGATGTTTGAAAAGCGCTGCGTTATAGAGAGCAGATTTTTGTGCTTTTTGTCAATTTGTCGCCCTGCTGAAGTCAAACGTCTCACAGATGGAGTCGAGGTAAACGCGCCGAGTTGTTATAAATGAACTGCCATAACTCTAATCAGGCAAATATCACTTAGCAATGTCTCAAGGGCATTTCTGTTGATATGATTAATACAAACTTTTCTAAATGGAGACAGCAGGCCCTGCTTTACATACTTGTACAGTACACACTGTTTCCTGACTACAAATTGTTTTACTCACTTACTGTGACCTGTCTTATATAAGGGCTGAAAAGACGATCCGTTCTAGAGCACAAAAAGACGATCGGTTCTAGAGCACAAAAAGACGATCGGTTCTAGAGCGCAAAAAAGACGATCCGTTCTAGAGCACAAAAAGACGATCCGTTCTAGAGCACAAAAAGACGATCAGTTCTAGAGCACAAAAAGACGATCAGTTCTAGAGCACAAAACGACGATCAGTTCTAGAGCACAAAACGACGATCAGTTCTAGAGCACAAAACGACGATCAGTTCTAGAGCACAAAAAGACGATCAGTTCTAGAGCACAAAAAGACGATCAGTTCTAGAGCACAAAAAGACGATCAGTTCTAGAGCACAAGCATGTAACAAAGTGTCAGGTTTACAGAGCACGTGTTGCTGTTGTCTTCATCTTTTTCTTCATAGTAGAAGTACACAAAGGGGATCCAGAGGAAGACACAGAACAGAATGATGGAATACAGAGCTGGGAAAGAGAAAAGATAGAGAGTTACACAACCTGGAACACACTCAACAAGACATACAATAAATTCAGCACAGAACTGGGTTTTGTATTAAGACGTTTTGGAATTAAACTTTGGAGTTTTTAAATGAAATCTCTCAATCTTTAAAATCATTATACAGTGCACCGCTGACATTATACCCCCATAAGCCATTCCTCTTCTTTTTCATCAAACCAAGAGTTATACAAACATTAATTTGGTTGTTTAGTTTGTTTTAATAGCAGTTCTACATATGAGCTTCATGAACAGTTATATCAGCACATATCAGCTTTTATACTTCATAAAGAATTTTTTAGACACTGACATGCAAGACTTAATATACTGTACAAACGTTACATGGGTTTTATAACATTACATTTATGCATTTAACAGAAGCGACTTACAGTGCATTCAAGATACACAATTTATCAGTACTTATTTTCCCTGGGAATCGAACCAATAACCTATGTGCTGCTAACACAATGCTCTACCAATTGTGCCACAGGAACACTGTAGTATTGAGGATGATACTCACAAAGAACACAAATCAAGTGTCAAATCAGTGTCTGTACATGTAAAAAAATAATACATCAAAACAAAACAGAATCCCACATTATAAGTCCAAAGTAGAGACAAGCTATAATAATCTAGCTAAAGGTCCACAGATTGCTGATATTATAATAACAGTTTATGTAACAGACTGTGACAGGCAGAGAAACTGATTTCGTTGATTCCTCTTTTTCCCTTCACGCCATGAATTGAAATTGTCAGTCCATGAGTGGATCACACACTCCCATGACCCTCCGAATCGTACCCACCCCGTCATCTTCATTTCTCATGTAGGTTACGAGTTGTTACTAGTGATATGAATAAAACAATCTCTGTTCAGCTGGAAGACGTGTCTTAGCAACCAAAATCTTTCTCGTGCATGAAGCAAATTAAGAATTTGTAGTTGGATAACAGAAGGTGAAAAACAACCGTATCACACAACTCTCAGAACATCTTTTCCAATGAAAACAGGCCTGTAATCGAACACATCATCTCTCGTGCTGGCGTCACATCGGATTGGCCTGCGGAGACCCTCCACGCAAACAATAAAGAAGAAAAAAATGGATCCATCATTCTGTCTGCGGTCATGTAGGACAAAACGCTCATTTCTGTGAAACATGTAAACATGCTCTGTACACATCAGTCAAATCTGTGCGTGCGTTTCCTTGATAAACGACTCCACTTCAAACATACAGATATTTGAAAACCACAGCAGAGTGTTACGGCAAAAACACAAATGTCTTTTAACAGCAGGTGAGGAGGAAAACAGAACAGCCAAACACTTTCAAATTCAACATAATGGGACAGAAACGGTTATTGTTATTGTTTCTCGAGCCCTATGGCGAGTGGGGGATGATTTTGCCAGCTGTTCGCGTGTTTTCAAAACGTTATTTTTTGATTGCCGCACTTCCTCTGGATTACTGAGGGATTGGGTCGTATGGCTCATATGCGTTAGTTCAGTGAAGCTGCTGATGATAAACTCACAAACTCTCTCTGTTTACCTCCAGGCATCTGGGGAATCACTCATTACGTTATTTTATCAGTGAGTTTCTCAGGAGGATAATGATAACATGTGGATGTCTATCAAAGTAAATCACATGACATCAAACTTTACATTGAACTGTACACCAGTTCAAGACACCCCACAACAATTTACTCCAATTAACGATCAAACAGTTATTTTAACAACATAATACTTCTCCTCTTTAAACATGTGGACAGCTTTTCTTGATCCATAAAAATTCATGTGTAAACTCCGGTCTTCATTATTCTTTCTCATAATATCTCATCTTAAAGTAGACAAAAATATTGTACTATATTTTTAAGACATCTACATGTAAATGAATGGCTCAAAGAGCTGTTCATCAGGGCGGGCCAGACCGCTAACATTACGCTAGCGTCAACATGCTTGTGGTTGTGATGTCAGAACCATGGTGATTTCTAATGGCCCAGCTTTACTCTTGCTTTGAAAAGTGACCCAGATATGGTACTTATTCTCTTCCTTCCTCTATCTTCCTCCCAGCATCCACGGTAAAAGCCTCCATTGTGTTTGTTTGGCAGATACCGAGCAGGCAGGGTGATAACACAGTGAGGCATTATGAATTCAAGGGAAGCAGGTGAGAGGCAGACACTTAAAGAGGCTACAAAGCTATTTCAGACCGGAGGGGGGGTTATCTATAGCTAATGGATGTCTGTGAAGACAGGGCCTGTAAACCTGGAGTAACTCCCTCAGATGGGTGTCTATGAGGAGGCACGAGCACTCACAGCCTAATGCTTTCATTATTCATAGATCCAAAAAATAAAACATCATTAGGCCATCGCAAGCACGCCGGATGACTCTACAGCCTGAAATACCGCTTGCAGGAGAGATCTGTCTTTTTTCTTTTAACCCATTAATTCCAAAGACGTTTAATAAAGACAAACGAAGCAGCCAAAAGAAAGAAATCCAATTTCTCCCCCCGTTCCAAATCAAATTGCACTGATGGTTAATTCCGGGCACCTGTAGCGTGTGACTATACCGCGAGCGTGCTGGTTAAATACGAGACATGCTGGGGAAAGCCAGGGCAGGTAAATGTGAAACTTAAATGTCAGCGTTTCAATGACAGCAATTACAGCTCCTGTTGAGATGATGGTCGCTTTGGTTCCTTCCATTCTTTAAAAAAAAATCCACATGAAACATTCATCGTGAATTAAACTTCATATTTCATGTTAGAGTGTAAACGCTCTCGCCTAACCACGGGCACCGAGCTGCTTGAAATTCCAGCTTTAAAATTTAAATTGGTGAGTAAGGACTACAAATGAGGCAATCAAACCGCGAGCGGGTTCGAGAAAACATGAATCACACACAAATGAAGTTAAGGGAGTATGACTGCACAACTGGTTTCCATTTGCTGGTGAAATGAGGCACAATCGCATGTCAAACGTCAGAAAAGGATGCAGAACTTGACAGTGTGTTATCAGATACTGCAGCTGTGTGTTGGTCTTCACCTGATATACAGTCTCAAAACAATGACCTGTTTGTCAGCACACACACACACACACAAATGTGTACAGCTATCTTGCAGGGACTTCCCATAGACATTTACACTGTACAAACTGTATATTCTATTCCTTTACCATCACCCTAAACCTGACCCTTACACAAACCTTTCTGCATTTTATAAAAAAAAAGCATAATTTAGTATATTTAATATCAATTTTCCTCATGGGGACCGCTGTTGTTCATTTATCCCCACAATGGTTGAAAAACAAAAATACACACACACTCCTAAACATCCCATACTAGTGGCACACTTTAGCTACACTGCTCCTTACCCCCAGTCTGTGAGCTCATGGCAGCTAACCAATGGGTAAAATTAATCATAACAACATGAATATTAACTGGCTGAGGGAGCAGGCAGCACTGCATTACCCCAGATCATCCATTTCAATCTAACCAGATCTAATGGGAAAGCACCTGACTGGGGAGAAAAGTTTAGCATATTAATCCCCCTGACAAAGAGAAAAGGGAACTAAATAATTAAATGACCAATCTCAAGCCCTCCGCTAACTTCTGGCTCTTTTTATAGCGCTCCGGCGATCCCTCCCTACCCGCAGGTGTGGGGACGAGATCGTGTATGGATCCGCAAAAAGCACGGATAGACACCCAGATTAAGGCCGTAAAAATACACCTGGGACTTATCTCCTGAAAATCTTTATTTTGATGGTTATTAGTTTCAAGGGGTTTCGAATCGTCACCGTGTTCCCGCGTGTTATTTGCAAGCTAAATTTGCAAGCGTACCTTCAGGGAAGAGTCGGTTTGTTTAATTTGTTCAGCCTCTTACAACTCTAATTAACTGTAAACAACTGCAGATATCGTCCCCCTGCAAAATTAAAGGTAGAGTGTGTCGTTTCTGTGCAAACAAACAAAACTGCAATAAAAAATAAACCAAAAAATGGTTAAGCCATCAGGCGGTTGAAATGGACAAAGAAAGAGCAAGTTTTTGATAGCACAACAGTGTTAAAACTTCTCAAGAGAAGCAACCAAGTAATGCACTTACAGTTGTCTGTGAATATGAAGAAACATTATGTTAAGATTATTTTTAACTTTATTTACTTGCATTTAAATTTATTCACTTGCATTAAAAGGTAGAGAAGGCAATTTCAGAGAGGTTAGCAACAGCAAGCTAGCTTTAAAAGCATAAGATCCCGAGCTCTCCAAAGCCACACCCCCTCCAACACATGAGCACATACTTAGTTTGACATGTAAGACATTGTATTTTTGATTGGATGAACATTTTATGGTTCTGTGCCTTTCAAAGATGATATATATATATATTTACATAAATATATTTTGACCACTTCACTTAGTGATGCTATCAGAATGTAAAAAGACTTTCAACCAGCATAACAAAAAATGTTTCTGGTAAGAAACGCCCACTCTCTCTTTTTAAAACTAAGCGTACATGGCAACAATGTCCATTTGTTTCATCAAACAACAGTGATGGGCTGTTTTTAGCTACTGTATACTGGCAGTCCATACTCTGAACACTTCATCACTGAAGACAACAGCTCACACTGTTAAAAACACTTTGATGTTTACTGTGATGTTTATGAGAGCATCAAAGGTTTACCGGCCTAACAGACATCAGGGTCAGAAGCTCTGAGGAGAAATCACAGCCTCAAATGGTAAACGAACCACGAAGAGCCGCGTCCACCCAGAAAGATCACTCAAGGTCGGGACAGATGATCACTCATCCAGCACCGTCCTGCTATTGGTCTCTCACATGGATATCATCCAATCCTACCAGAACTAAAACCCTATTACACTGACACCAGGAGATCTGTGGAATTCTCTTCAGTTTCAAAACGTTCCACCTTTTCATCTCCTGTAAAAGCTACAAGCTTTGTGTCGATCTACACAACTTAAGCTTCATCACAGGAAATAATTTAGGTTCTTTATGAACTCTGTGTGTTAAAAAGAATGTACAGTAATACACTGCCAACGCAAATATCTACAGAGCAAGTATACAGCACCACAAATAAACACATTTAATGCAAACAAATGTGCAATGAAAACCTACACTGTTCAAGAAGTAAAACTATACCACTTAAACTTTACAGGTGTTTATAGCTGAGACTGGTGTGACAGAATTACTCATCCATCCTTCTGTGTTGCAATTCATGCAAGGTTACAAACAGATACATGACGTAACGATCAGTAAAGAACTGCTCACATGGAGAAAACACCACCCACAGGAATTATGCAGATAACACAACCAGGCCTTGAAATTTTCAACCTCAAAAGCAGTATTTAGACAGTTTTACAGCTCAAGCATCAAACATTTTTACTGAATCATTTGTGCATAATTCTGCATTTTAAACCCCAGCTGCTCCATACACTGCTGTGGTAACTGCATTTTTCTGTATGTGTTTTAACATTGTTTTTACAAACTGAGAGATAAACCAGAATTACATTCATTGGTAATTAACAGCACCGGTGGCGTGACAAGTTACTGTATTAATAGTCACTTATATTTAAAAGAATAATTATGGCAGTTAAACACAATCAAAGCTGCAGTCCATAACTTTTGCCTCTCTACCGCCATCTCTGTTTGAAATATAAAATTGCAGGTTACTTCCAGAGTTATTTTCTTTACGTGGATGACAAGTTTAAATTCTAAACAACTGCTGTAAGAACAAGATACAAATGCTGCACAATTACAAACACAGTATCCGATCATGCGATACAGCAGCCGGATCTTTTTCCTGTTTATTGACGGACAGACCAGCAGCTCAAATTATAAACATACTGCTGTGAATCAGGGTAAGAAGATTGTGTAGAACAGAGTTTTGTTTATTTAAAAAAGAAAACGTTACGCATTGCAGATTTAAATCTTTCCTGGTCTCTGGTCTCTCAGTACTGGCAGGTGGAAGTGGACTGAGCGCTAACCAAGGTCAAACAGATTTGATGAAATATTTCCTTTCTTCATTTGGGGACAAGCACATCCTAAACTCTGAATGTGCTCAAATGTCACAGTTAGTTTGCGTGAAGGAGGCATGTTCTTGTTCAGGGAGAATGGAAAGCAGTAGCGAAGCTGATTGTCGCTAGATTGAAAATTAGCAGTCTGCTAAACCTCCTGTCTTGTGCAGGGCCTGTCGGATTACAAATCAGCGCAGGTAATAATTTTCCATTGTATTGGGCTCTTACAAGCTCTGACCCCTGGGGGCCAAACATCATCTGAAAGTAGCGGCACACGAATACTGATAGCAATACACTGATGGATCTAGGGTGACTTCACAGAAAGAGACTGAGGCTGGGCATGTGTGACTATCAAACCAATGCAAACAGAATCTGAAACCGTGTTCTGCGTTCACAATCGAGCCCAGATGCGACCTTCAGCGAATAGGATTAAAATTGCTTTTTATGGAAGACGTGGAGTTACAAAAAGACATGATGCCAGAACTTAAAGTAGCGATATAAACATGCACCGATGAATTATGACGCATTATAAATTCCATAAGATCTATTTTAAATTTTAATTAAAAAAACTTTTCAGAATAACACAACACCTCTCTGCTTAGAACCACTATTAAGGATTATTTTTAAGGTTTATTTTGCTTTACAGAAAAGACACATGAACTCTACACATGCAAAAACACGTGACCACATGTGAAAAACACATGTCACCACTCTATTTACATGGGAATCACACAAATATTTTCCAAAAACACACATTATACATCTGATCACGTTTTTGCACATGTGAAATTTGTGTCTTTTCTGCAAGAGTTTCAACTGTATGAAAAAGTAAAAGAATCATAATTAAATTGATTTAATGTCAGAGTAAATATGAAGCCTCCCTCCATTAACAAGTGTCTGCTTTTCATTAGACCATATTTTGACACAGTATAGTGGTTTTGTGGTAACTTAATGGCTAAAGAGAGCAACTCAAAGCACTAATGAAGCAGAGAACCACTAGGATCTTCCTCTCACTCTATTACTGTAGTGCCCTTGAGCAGAACACTTTACCCAGAATAAGTGTTTGCATCATCTCAAATACTGGCCTAATCAAAGAGGTAACTCAAGGGGTCAAAGTTTGGCTCGCTTCAAACCGCCAGTCCGTTCACCAACATCTGATGACCACAAAACTGAAAAAGACTTACGGATCTTCTTTATATATCCACATATTCAAACTTTGGGACCAAATGTTTTTAGGAATCAGCTAAACATTCTTTAATATCAGTATCTACGAGGCTGGCAACCCTGGACCTAATTTACCAATGCTACAAAATTATGCAAAACTCACAGCTACCCAACAAAACACGGGCCACTCTGTAATAGTTTTTCTATTTGCAACTTAAGTGCCTGAAAGCAGCTACAAATAAATAGAATGTAATAGCAAGATCTGAATAGCCTTCCCGCCCTTCTTTGCAGCTGATATCTGATTGAAAATAAAGCCCTATACACTTGGTGAGGCATGTACGCTTAATGGGACTCCATGTCCATCTTTACAGAAGGGAAAACTGCATCAATTTTATGAAGTGGTGGCAAAATACAAGGCAGGAAGCCTGAATTAATATAAAATAGCACAAAGGGGAGGTAAGATCATCTCCATGCGACACATTACAAAATAAGGCAGGAACTCTGAAGACTGGCACTCAGACAGTTTACTGAATGAATTTCACACTGAATTCCCTGCATAGCCCTCGCTGTAAATATGCTTTCAACTGCTGCATTCTGGAGAATTTGCTGAATATTGCTTTTGAATGGCAAATACAGACAAAGAAACTCCCGTGTGTTGCAATCCAAGAGGATTTATGCGTCATTATTGCGTGAACGCTGAGAATTTGTCACATGATACAGTCACATACAGGACGCTGCAGTGAATCTGAAGAAACTTCATGGACTTAAGAACTTTTGAAATGTCTGTCATCATTCGCTTGCCCTCATGTGACAGCGTTTCTTCTGTGGAACACAAACTGAGATCTTAGACGGAACATCCTGAGAGGGTTCTACATACAATGAAAGCGAATGGGGACTGGAGCTCCAAAAGTCACTAAAAAAACATACAATGAAAGTGAATGGGGACTGGAGCTCCAAAAGTCACTAAAAAAAAACATGTTGAAAAAAAACAATGAAAGTTTATTTTGCGTTCTGTGGATGAAAGAATGTCTTACAAATGTGAAACAACATGAGAGGGAGTAAAATGATAGAAATGTCGTTTCTGTGTGATCTGTCCCTTTAAGACGCAATCTGCAAGTGCTGCAACTATCTTCAATAAGACAGAGATGCTCATATTCCTCTGACTCAGTTCCATCATTTCAACAACACAGTTTTATCTTTGGCCGCAGAACTAATTCCGTGATGGCGTATGAATTGTCATCCTCATGATGAGAGGCCCAGTTCTGGAAATTACCTCACTTTTATCTTTCATACTCATTTTAAGTTTGAGCTTGGCAGAAGGACACACCTGACTGACTTTGCTCTTGTGCTTTTGAGAAGACGTGAACAGAGCCAACGAAGCACGAGCAAAGAAGCGAAGAGTTAGTCTGAGATGTAGATTTAAATGTGTGCCGGGTGGACACCTCTCGACTCCCCGACAGTTGGATCTGATTATCTTTCAATAGAGCTCAAAACCATCTCTGATTCCCTTGTAAGAAAGAGCAAAAACTTGAGTTAAAATTCAGGAATGGTTTTCAGCATTTAAACATCTTTGACATTTCAAACAAAAGCGCGGATTGGTAACAGACTCCAGGCTGTTGATAAGAAGCATTTAGGCTCAAGACAGCGGATGTATTCAGAGATTTTAAGAATGTTTTTCCATTTAACCTTGTACTTTGCAGCCAAACCTCAAGGTAAGACCTGTCCACTCTAAAGAACACTACATTAAATAGAAATGCTGCCCAAGAACTTGGCCTCAGGCCAGCTGAACAAATATATTTTTTCCCTTTAATTACTTAACCCAAAAGTTAATCTTCAGGGACGTCTCGGATAGGGGCTTCAGCCGCGATCCATCTGGATTTTCCGTCCCGCTCCTGATCATCAAAATCCCAGCCACGAGGCACAGGGCCCCATGACGCGCTTCTCGGAAATCAGGCCGAGCGTTAATGGCAGGCAAAGCCGGGCGACACTCGAATCCTTCCTGCGCTCTCTTTGGCCCAAGCTCTCATCTCAGCAGGTTCGAGGACCTTGCGCCACGCACAGCTGCCCACTTCAATAAATGTACAATCTGTCAGCATTCGCTGCTGTTGGGCACCACCAGCGATTTGCACTTTCCATTAGGCATCATGCTGGAACATGCAAGAAGAGCAAGAAGAGCAAGCTAAAAAAAACACATTTACACTCACACTGGGTCTCATTCACTAGCAATTGTGCACCAGTGTTGCTATGTGCACACAAAAGGGATTCACAACAGGTGCAAACAAAATCGCTCTTACTCTTGTTCTAATATTGATGAATCTGGATGAAGAGACAGTGTGTGCCTAAAGGTTGTAATTAGCATACAGTACAACTCGCTAAAACATGATTTTTGCAAACATGCAATTTAAATGGATGTTATATTCTGGCTCAATGCAAGGGCAAACTTACTTGCAAACAGGTTTTATGGGAGACAAATGCATACATGCAGTTAAAGATTGAAACCGGCTGTGAAAAAAACTAAAACACCACCCACAGATAAATGCATGCAAAACTACAGTGTTGGGTCAAACTACAGTGTAATGATTTATTTACTGGACTTCACCCTGTTGATCTGGGACCCGGTGCAACTCTACGGCTTTGAAGTGCAACTCATGCGACGCATTTATATAAACTGGTTGATGTCACGCTTTAAGAGAGACTCTAAAACGATTACGCTTCACAAAAGATTAGGAAGAGACCTATTTTGGACATTTATGGACCTCTGTAAATATACAGGAGAAAATGTGCAGTTCTCTTCTGCCACTCAAGGCTTAAGTTGGGATTTATAAAGTTTACTGTCAGATTTGCAAAAAGAACCACAATGTTTGAGCTCTGTCGCATGATTACAGCTGAAGTGTTGTCATACACAAAGCACCAAACCATTTTCGGTTTACCCTGACACACAGCACTGCAGAGTTTGATTACAACCGAGCAGCTGTAACAAGCCAAGAGCTCTTGAAGAGGCTGTTAGACACGTCAGAGGATGTCGAGAGGGCTTCACGTTTGGATACGAATTGCGCCAAAAAATGCGCATTCATGCACCTGACATTATCAACAGTGATAAGTGGGTTTGACCAAGGGAATGCATCGTATTAAAACAACCACAACTTTGTTAGAATGAACATGTCCAAATTGCATCAGCAGAAAGCCGTGCGTACATTGCATGGAAACGACATTGGTCCTGTAATTATTCATTTTGCAAAAACACAGTTGGACGGTGATCTCAAATTCTGCTTTGTAAAAAAAAATCCCTTTTATGGCTCTGACCTGACAGTCTCCCCACACATGCCGGATTCTGCTGTATTCTGATAGATGGAGCATGATCTCCACCTACAGGCTGCTGGGAAATTTCTCCTGCGTGATGCGGAGAAGGGGGGGGGGTCGCAATCAATGCGACTAATTCAAGAACTGCAGCAGGGCGAAAATGCCACCAAGAGGAGAGGAAAAAGGCAGGATAATTCTATTTGAAACCACTGCGGTTGTATCCGTTGAGAAAACGCAGTCTACACACCTTAATCGCAATATAACGACCTGCATGGGAGTGCCTGCACGATGCAGCTATTGATTGAGGACAATCTATTAATTACTGTTAGATTTCACTGCAGCAGGTGACTGTAATGCAAATACCCAAAGCTCAGATGGTTGAGTGTTAATAGCTCCTGGTAGAAAAGCAACAACAGCATGTTATTTTGTATTATTTCTGAGAACAAAGGCACTTTTCCTGGATGAGCTTTTGAGAGGTGTTGACACCACGCTTTCTCAAAGGAATCAAATTTGTTTCCTCTCCCCTTCGGTTTGGTTTGAGTTTCTCCGTCCGTCCCTACGAGTGCGACAAGATGAGCTCGAGAGCGAATAAAAAAACAAAAGACAAACATTAGGAGTTCAAAAGCAAACAGCCAATCTCTGCAGAATAAACCCTGCGCTGTCGATTGGTGCATCGTGCTGAATATGCAAATATAGGAAACTAAAAATCGCATATGTATTATGCAAGCACGACTCTGTGACGCCTGCACCTCGCTACTCAAATCTCTCTCCATGCAGGCTTTTAAAGCGGACATATTTGTAGCCCATAACCGTTTTTCTGGTAAATGGACTGTTCTGCAGCTGGGGCTGTTACTCATAATCACACATGTGTTCAGACGGTGGTCTCTCCCTGTTCTCAATCTTAAGAAACACAACGTGCTGAGTTATCTTGCTCTGTGTCCGCCTAGCCCACTTCGGTTCACCACGCCTGCACGAGGGACCGCCAGCACACCGAGAAGACTTTTACAAGTTTCATGTCTGTCAGAAGTACAACTATGGCACCATCACACTTTTTACCAGTAGACAGCAGGGCACAACCCCTGATCTTCCAAACAAGCCCCAGGATGAAAGAATCAGACCCTGTATGCACACTACGGCAAAGGGAGAAGAGATGCATCATGGGAAATAAACATCAGAAGACATAAGCATAGCGTGACTACAGAACGGCACTCAGTGGTGTGCGAGCTGTGGATTTTTAAAGGGACCGTCTGAACAGGTGCTGTGTGGAATCTGTCTTAATAACTATCTGATATGATTAATCTTACTGTGCACCAGAAGCATCTCAGCTATCTGTTTTACGAGTTTTATTAGTCAGTCTCCTCATAAAAACGTGAAGAATATAAATGCACAATCAGCAGCAGGGACAGCATGAGAAAGCTACGAGACCACGACCAAATATTTACAGTGCAATAAAAACAACAGGCCTTAGAATTAACTCTGTTCATTAACCAATCAGATTCTGAGGAGTGATACAGGAAGTGCTAAAGTGTTTTGTGTGGTTTTAAGCACACTGCTAGTGTTCTCAATGGATATTCTGCCTTAAATTTGACCCACGTCACAAGAAAACACCCGTCTCCGTTTCTATGATATTCTAGCATTGGTCCATCCTTCAATATAATATTTTTTCATCTATATAACCAGAAGAAAATCATATCTGACTGCGTGTTAAAGGACCAACACATCTCAGGCCACAGATCTGCAGTATCACTCATGTTTGTAGCACAAACACGAGGGAACAAATTATGTCCTTAATTTGTTTTAAATCCTTAATTTTAACTAGGGGCAACATGAAGTGACACTTGCCTTATCATAGATTCATAGCTTGTCTCTTGCGTGTTGCTATTTTCTTCACACTGTATTCTTGTACAACTCACCAACAAGTTTTACTCCCTGAGTATTTCCTCAAAATCACCAGCTACCTCCACACAAAACACGAATCTGAGCACAAAATCATATTTTTTTGGTTTTTGGACACCGCAGGCCCGACAGCTGGACAGCAGATTCACGTCGCGTCTACCTGCTCTGTCACTGTTAATCTTCTGATGTATTTCTGACGATGAAGTTGAGGCTTTCTGATTGGCTGGTTTGTATTGGTTGACAGCTTGTCTCGCGCATTTGGCGCTGCTCACCAGCCGCCGCAGCGTCCTGCTACTGGCGTCCTGTTTCGCGCAGCATCTGTTCACAAACTCTAATGATAATCAAGCAACTGTGTCATAACTCAATTTTATGTTACCTTGTCCCAGCTTCCAACACGGCTCAAAGATATTATGTAAAGTGGAAGCAATAGAAGACTCAATTAAAGTATGCGTGCGTGTCACAGAGATATATTTAATGCTGTGAAGTCAACGCAAGACGCAATGAAAGACGTTTATTACGGACAACCGTGTCTCTGTTCACGAGGCTCTTCGACCTTGTTCACAGAAAAGGTCACTTGACTAATGCACTTTTTTCTTCGCAGACAAGAGATTTATTCAGCTGAAAACTGCACTCACTTTAGCTTAATATGACCAAGAAGGTACCACACAAATAAAAGCGTCCTGTGGCTTAACTACCCGCTTTTGTAGCCTGATGTTGAATCATGTGCATGCCGTGTTTTATAACCCGAGACGATGGACATTAACAGAGAGCTGTGGACTGTGCCGGGCTCCCACAATACAATGCAAACAATAAGAGAAGAAAATGAAGGAAATCTAACCGGTACATTTTCTAAAACGCAAGGCAGGGAAATTGAATTTACTAGATCTGTCATCCCGGTTCTTACGGGGGTCATATCATAAAGAAAAGTTCATTTTGTTATGAAAACACTGCAACTTTCAGAACTGAAAACTTCCTCTCTAGTTCAAAAAGAAATCTTGTCAAAATCAAGCTGCGAAAGCCCTTGGATTTCTAACAGACACCCAAAACATCGAACCTCCATTCTGCATATAAGTTTATCACTCCACATGTGAAGAGGCCGTTTACAAAGACGTCTTAAAGGCACAGTAGCAAAAAGAGCACGTTTCATTCCAAAATCCTGGTTCAAATCTATAGAATTGAATCTATAGAATCTGCTGTTGGTGAAAAAAATAAGTTAGTAACATTAGAATTGGCATCAGGGGAAAAAGGTTTGTAAAAAAGTAACACTTACTGTAGTAGCCGTACAAAACAGTGTCTTCAATCTGCTGTCTGGTTTCATTGTTTGCTGCCCAGTCCTAGATTTACAAAACAAAAAGTCACATAAACAAAACATAATACACTGTCATGCCTTTCACAACATCAGCACTGGATGCAACTCACAGAGAGAGGCACAAAAATAGGACATCTGTCCCAAATGATCAAAATCTGACCAACAAACAGTACTGTACTGTACGGCGAGGTGAAAACCAGCAGTTTTATAACAGTACCTCAAACGGTACCATGGGACAGTGGTAATACAGAAAACAGGTTCTCCAAGTACACTGTGTTTTTTCCCCCAATGTGTCAGAGATTCTATCAAAAACGTGACCCGACAATCTGATGACTCACACGTTCTCAAAGAAGATCCAAATGCCAGAGAGAAATGCTGTCTGCCGGGCTTCAGTAAATCTTTCTCTCTGTCTCCTCCATCTCTAAAACTACATCCCTACGTTCATAACTCACAGTTTCATCATGCCCAAGATCAAACCCATAATTGCTACATGAGCACCAGAAAAACCATCATTCCAGTGTTGGATTCAAACTGGCGTGACATTTGCTTTCAGTTTTTTATAAATCTAAACAGGTCGTGACATAACTACATATTTCACCCATCATACACAATGCCCACAGCCATATTTTGATCAATTTATTATCCAATTTGTGATTACTGGGAAGGGATTTAAAAACATAATTAAACAAACAAATTAATCCAGCAGTGATTGTGGGTTCGATTCTAATGGAACACACATCTGATCAAATGTATAGTTTGAATGCACTGTAAGTCGCTTTGGATAAAAGTGTTTGCCTAATGCATAAATGTAAATATAGAACAACATTCCATTAACGTTTGATTACTATAAAATGTCCAAATACTTTCTGTCAGAACAGTCATGGTCTTATCACTTAAACATAACAAATTCTGTTTCATGAAATGTTTTGCTTGCAAAGTACGCTATCTTTGTTAAAAATATGCCACTTGATATTTTGTTGCCTAACACAATGACAGTCACAGTTTCAGGGCTGGTTTAAATGTCCACACAACTCTGTCACCTAATTTAACCCGATCAGCTTTGTTGCCTTCTAAACAACACTCCCAGAATAATGAAGCTCTGTGAAACGTACAAGAACGCATCCTCATTAGCTGAACCCCGGCCTGTCAATCATCACTGTAATCTCTTTAGGGCAGAGGAACAGAAATAAACCCAGAGTCATACGTGCACAGCCTGAATTAGGAGATGTGGAGTGGGGAAGGTTCCTCTGCACATTAAGTCAGCTTACTCAACTGGAGGAAGAGATACATTTGATCGTCACATCAGAAAAACGGATTACCAGTGGGCCAAAGCCAAGAAGATCGCTGCCATAATCTTGTGTGTTTATCCAAGACTGGGTGGCTCCTTCCGTTTCAACCTCCCACAACAAAAGCAGCTGTCTGCTCGATTTATTATGCAGCGTGAATCACTGTTGAGCCTCAGACTGACTTACAAACAGCATTTTCCCAGCAATTTGGGTTAATATTTCGTATTTCATCAGCATTTATTGTAATCTCCCCTGCACTGTTGTAATAATATCAGTAAATATCACACTTTAAGAAGTGCTGTAGATACTCCAAACTTCACACCTTTAAACTTACAAACACCAGGAAGATGTGTAAAAATACACAATATGTAAACAAAAATGGATTTTTACAATTCAAACAGTGAGTGACACTAAAGATCATTCCATGAATTTTAAAGTGTTATGAGAACGTGCGGGACAGAACCAACGGTGGCTTCATCAAAGATCTCATTAACCTGAGGAAGCTACGGAGAATCTTGTTAGGTTAACCTGTTTCTCCCGGACAGATGATCTGTGATATAATCGTGGATTCTGGGCTCGTCAGAACACTTCAAAATTCTCATATTCCAATTAAAGAATGAAACCAGTAATGACATCTTGTCTGGTTTTGATAAAGCTAAATCTGCTCTTGACCTCTACAAGTTCTTCTTAACAAGCTTAGGGCTGATCATTATCACAAATTAAAGCCGGACCGACACTCAGATCTCATTTTATTCTGGACACACTCCAGTCCATGACCAGGTGAAAATACGGCTTACATATTTTAATTTATGTGCTTATGGATCAACTCTTTTGGTGGATAATCGGCTGCTATTGTTAGTCAAAGCATGACTGAACATTAGATGGAAACAGTCTGGTTTTAACCTCACGCTCTGACCAAATCTAACTCACAATTCCTTTGGTTTGTGAAGCACAAGATGTCTCAAGACTTCAGGGCCATACAATGTAAAATAATCAGACACTGGCATAAGAAGTATATGAGTTTTGAAAAATAACAACTTGCATGGATAAATCATTTATAATAAATGCTATATTTACTATAATATTCCATAAAATACTTCAGTATTCCATAAATTAATAAGAATGGTATATTTTAATTTCATGGTGAGTTTAAGATTGGCCCTTGTGTATAATGTGACTTCACTGTATGCATATGAAAAAAATCTAAAAAAATAAAAAAATCTTTTTTCTGTGTTGCATGAAAAACATATAGGTTTGGATTGACATACGGGTGAATAAATGATTTTTGGGCAAACTATTCACTTAAATTGTGCTCGTCGCGCAGTATGTTTATAAACACTGCATACTGTTATTGCCACACAGAAATATAGCTACTATGAATGTTTTAAAAGAATAATAAGTAACTGTATCACTCCACAAAGAGCTCTGGTCAGAAGAGGAACATTTCGTCCTATTTCTGTGTTACTTGATTTAAGACTGGAAGGTAATACCGTGTTTAATTTTTCATTATCCAAAAGAATCTTGAGTCTATGGTTTCATTAATTATGCCATTCCGTTGCCATGGTAACCACCGTCTCATCAGAACACTTGAGTTTCGGGGTACAAGAAAGATGTGCTTAACTCAGTTAGTTCAGTAAATACCAACCTAAAGTACTGTATTGATTTCTTTGCCTCTTTATGGGCGACATCAGGGGAAAATGTAACATCTGTTATGTTTTCCTTTATGACTCAGACGACTTGAAATCTAACTGCCTTCCTTTGATCCCAGAAACATTTATATGTCCCAACAATAACAGCACCATTAAAGAGCAACATTAAATCCAATGTAACAATGTAACTGCTTACACTTATATATTATATATTATAACCAGAACTCTAACTGGAACTGATATATATATCAGAACCGATGTACTAACTAGCCTCTACAATTGCCTACCCTACCTTTACCAGGAAATAATGTAGGGCGGGATTTAATTTAATCTCAGATTTGATTGGATCACTACATGATGATATCATCGTGTTGAGAACTTCCCTACCCACACATCTGAGCCATAGAGTTCTTTCTTTAGAACAATACGCACTGATGAATCTCACACAACCTGAGGGAACTTCCTGTTGTTTTAAACAATGCAAGATACGTCTACCTGTCACACCTTTAATATTGGAGCTACAGGGCTGAATTAACCTGTCCAATAACACAGATCTCCTCCACAATCACAGGTCATAACACAAAAGTATTTCTGAGATGCTGATACCTTATAGGTGCCATTGGGGAACTTCATAAAGGACACCAGGAAGATGTCCACAGGCAGAAGAGCTGATGTGATGAGGGCGATGGCCAGAGCACATATGGCTGTGATGGTGGAGACGACCTCGCTCTCCTGACGACTCTGATACTTCCGGATATAAACCCAGCAGAAGGCCACGATCACCTGAAGATACAGAGGAAACAGACAATACAGTGTGCTTCACAAAACTTTATTTAAAATCTAGTTACACTTGTAAAACAATCGAGTGTATGTTTCACATGATCATAAAGGAATAGTTTACTGCATACAATAATTCCCATAATTCAATTTGTGCTAATTCATAGTTTTGATGACCTTATTAGAGAAAATGTAAAACAGTAAAAATTAAGACAGAGCAGGTATGTCCAAACTTTTTACTGAAACTATAACTAATACAGGTCACATCAGAATAACAAAACCACAAATGTTTTAAGACACCACAGAACAATCAAAACTCATTCTAGCCACAATACTGTTGCCAGTGAAAACAAATGACAAAGTATAAAATATGAAGGAATATGATAAAAGACAATTAAAGAACTTAGATGTAAATTTGTGCTCAAGGCCTGCTCATAACCGCAAGTACTTTACATACAGAAGTTATTAAGAAACTTGAAAATGAACCGAGCTTTTGTAAAATTAATATTTTTTAACATTTTGTGGCACTGTTCCTTTCACAGGCCTAAATCTCTGGTCTCAAGCTGATCTGTGT
This sequence comes from Ambastaia sidthimunki, assembly GCA_036877625.1. Classification (NCBI taxonomy): domain Eukaryota; kingdom Metazoa; phylum Chordata; class Actinopteri; order Cypriniformes; family Botiidae; genus Ambastaia; species Ambastaia sidthimunki. The sequence continues at coordinate 81,074 of JAZGTK010000346.1, forward strand.
TATATTAGATTTTAGACAGACAGCTGGCCTTCTTATAACACAAACCTCTTGTGAAATCTTTAAAGCTCAGAACAGCTTCCAAGTATCGTGGTATTTAAAGAAACAAAATGAGTCTGTGTTAGACTTCTAATTTATCAACAGTTAACAAGACAAAGACAAACCTGCCTACAGATTTAAAACTAACCTCTGGGACGGTGGTCCCTCAAAAACCATAATGTTGTATTTCATTAAGAAAACAGAGATACCAGTCTAACTTTCTGTAGGAGCTGGAATCAGTAGAAAGGTCATATTCCAAACACATTCAGTATTAGCTCTCAGGGCACAGCTCTGATGAGTCTGTGATTACAAGATGCTGTTTTCAGACAAGATCAATTAAGAGCCCAGTGCGCATTAGACTCTGGCTGAACGCTTGGTCAGATAATGACCTGGTGCTCAGCATTTCAATCAGTATGAACTGAGCCCATTATATAACAGGAAAAGCCAATCTCATTGCATTTGTTAAACCACAACACTGTAATTAAACACACTGAGCAGAACACCAACAAATCTTAGATTTGTGCTTCTTCAGTGTCACCAAACACAATTGATAATTACTGTTTCAAACAGGTGCCCTGAACACTCCTCACACCATTGGCTAGACAAACAGACAGTCCCGCCCCCAAACTCATGCTACTGGTTGAGCCAGTCTTCTTTTCCCATGTGGTCAGGATACCCAAACAAACACAGTAATGTATTAAAAGAGCCACAGTGTTTACAGTTTTCTGTGCTCTGGGTAATCAGCTTAGTTACAGTTATCTGTAATATCATTATTTAACAAAATGACACATCTTTGTAATAATAAAAACCCATAATACAATCAAACATAAGAACTAGATGCTCATGCAACACTTGTCGTTAATACAATAGCAACAATTTATATTTAAAATATAACAAAATATAGTAAACAAAAACAACATTAATAACAAATGTACATTGGCAAATTGTTATTATAAAACACCATTTAGCTGAAATTAGGTGCTCTAATTGATCTATTTCTTCTTTACTAAGTTCATGAAACAGCTTAAATAGTTTATAAAAACCCAACACGACAGTAAACATGATTTTGACATGACATGACAGCTCGAGCTATAGACCAGCGTGATGTACAGCAGATATAAACGGGAATAAAGCCTCGCATAATAAAGCACTATCACGCACAAAGTATAATGGACAGTTTGTGTGTCTCACCAGTAAAACGATAGTGAAAATGGACCATCCGAGCACAGATTCAGAGAGTAACGCCATGACAGCTTCACTTCCTGCAACACGACTGACCCGCGTCACGTGACCGCTGACGTCACACAGACCTGAACAACATGACAGCTTATATTTACCGACGTGAAGGTTGTTATCGTTTTGCTCCTAAATACATTATTTTTTAACAATAGAGTCTTGAATTGAATTGTACTATTCTGTTTCTATTTATATTATTGGTAACACTTTACAATCCATTCGCTAACAGTGAACAATCTACTTTTACACAATGTATTCTTTGTTAATGTTAGTTAATGCAAAATATGTTTTTCATTGTGCATTACTTATATAACAGACACAATGTTTGATTTAAAAAATATTAGACAATACATTTCAAATGAATGCTGAACTTGACATTAAAATTAATACATACTGTATAAGTATCAGTAATTGTTAGTTTATGATAACTAATGGTAACAGATGGAAGCTAATTTAGTAAATGATATCATAATTTTCATAATCATATCTGCATGTTTCACCTATAAGTTCTAGATTTTCACTATTTTATTCCTAAAAAACAATCCAGGCCAAATAACTACACGTTAGTTCAGAGAAACCATCTAAAAATCATATATTTTCATATATTAACATGGTCTGAATATATTCTTACAGATATAATACATTATATTTTGAGCACAAATAAGTGTTTATGACTTTTTATGATTCTTTTACAGTCTGCAACCATTCACCAAATCATAAGCAGAGTCGAAAAATAAATACCCTCCAAAAATAAGAAATTTAGAATTAAACTCTGACTTAATTCTTTCCTCATGAGCAAGAAATAGCTTTCCTGATTTAAACTTTAATCTCTTGCAATCCCTTATTCCTTCTGCTGGGACAATGTGGTAGCATTTGGGCTGGAACTGTCCGTCCACATTTCTCTTACATTGAATCTCTGAAATTATTTATGACACTTGCTAAATTTTAATTTCACCTCTCTTTAGTTTGGATATATTGTGTATCTATTCATAATCTGGTTGTCCTTGATTATAATCAGAGAGCAAACTTGTAATTTTGGATCACATTTGTTAAAGGGATAAATCTTCAAGTGTACTCGCCTGCCAACTTCTGAGTCTGACTGAGTGACACTTTGGGATTCATTAAGCCTTTAATCTAATCAGCACTATTCCCCTCTCTTACGTCTCAGAACCAATTGCCTAATATTACAAGTCTCTGTTTAATGCCAGCTTTCTGACTCAGAATGATGACACAGATGATTGGCAGAGAGTCAGTGCTTTGTCAGAGATGGAGGTCATCTTCAGGTGAACAGCGATGATTTAAAGCAGTACTCGCTTGTGATGCCGTATGATTTTAAAGTCAGGAAACCTATATGATTCTGCTAATGCATCTGGAGTTTAAATACACCACATAAAAACAGTGTATGTCTAAGCATTCACACAGTGATTTATGAAAGAAAGATTTTCCTATAATCAGTTTAAGGACACGGCGTTTTCTGAGTAATGAATGTGTCTTACAATAGATTCTGCACCAAATGATAAATCAAAGATTTCTTACAGTTCTAAATAACCCACAAATATAATACTGTCTACACACACACACACACACACACACTTATCTATCTAAATGGGGACATTCCATTGACTCCTATTATTTTTATACATAGCTAGTTATAAATAAAATTATAACTTAACTTTTTTTATATTTAAAAAAAAGGATGTTTTTCTTAGATTTTTTAGATTTTGCTGACTTTTGGGTACAAATTTGTCCTCAATATGTGGTTAAGAAACCCTCCACACACATACATTGGGTCGTCATGTTAAGCATCCCTAAACCTAACACCGTCACAGAAAACTTTCTGCTATTTTACATTTTCATAAAGATCATTCTATATCATTTATAAGCTTGTTTCCTTATTGGGACTTGACAATGTCCCCACAAGGTCAAAATTTACTGGTATTACTGCACTTGTGAGGACATTTGGTCCCCATAACGAAGTGAATACTAATACTGCACACACACACACACACACACACACACTATTAATTGATCCTAACCCCTGATGATGATCCAACAACCTGCAATCCGAGATTTTCCTTGCGGCACTGATATCAGAAAACGTCCAGCTCAGCAAGTCCTTTCATTGAGATTCATCAAACATAATCTGTTCTCTGTCGTTATTTCTAATTAATTTTTTATCTCTTCAAATGGCTTGGCTGTACATCAGGAGAATGAATCTGGTTCGATTTAATGAGGATAATTACCAGTGTTAAAGGTGTAAATGAATAACCTTCTCACTGTGATAATGCACGAGAGGAGCTGGTGTTTAGAAACCACTGACAGAACCTTAAAGCTGCAACCCATAATTGTTTTCAGTTATTGAGCAAGTACATGACAGATCCGTGTTTAACACAATCTCCTTATCTTGCCCCGATTCACAACTTATGTTTATAATATTGATTATTCTTTACAGGGAAAAGTCACTTTTGCTTTAACACAAAAAATACATAAAGTAACCTGCAATGTTATGTTTTAAACAGAGAGGGCGACAGAGAGGCAAAAGCTACCGAATGCAGCTTTAAAAGAGAAATGGAATAGTCCTGAAATGAAGGAATGTTGTATCAATGCTAAATGTATTTACATATACATTTCTATAGCTGTCCTTAAGCTGGGAAAGTATTTTAGCATTAAAAAAATATGAATATATAAATATGGTTATTTTTTTTACGACAAACTTACAATATGGTTTCAAAGCTCTTCATGTAATCAGTTGCATCCTGTGAATGTTGTTTTTGCTGCTCAGGTGTCTGGACTTTATATAAACTTGGTTTCACTTTACACACTTTGGCATATGGGAGGACATTCAAACGGTTGCTATAGCGATCAAACACCAGTGCAAAGTGATCGTGCAGGAAGGCAGGCGGTCACAGATATATGACACTGACCATGAGGTTCAGTCCCAGCTGCAGGTAAACAAAATGTAAGTACAGTATCAGCTGTAGCCAAAGATTAAACAAATGTTTTTGGAAACGCAACATGATTTTCATTTATATATTAGCCAGATGCTTTAATCCAAAGCAGTTTATGCAGTACCTTCAGAGTATGTTTTATTTTTTCATACTTTCACTGGTATTTAAACCCATAATCTTGGTGTTTATGAAGGAACGCTCTACACAGGTAACAATTTAGGTTGTAAGTATGTTTCCCTAACGTTTTCATCAGAAGTATCAAATATGTTAAAAACATTATTTGGAAAGTTCTACATTCTATTCAAAATGTAAACTTTTTAGACATTGTTTTAATGTTATTGCTTGGTTATAAAAATGTTTCACTAACATTTTATTGTGAAACGTTTTTGAAACGTTTCACTGACAACGTAAGAATAATGTTTTTGATATATGATTCATACTGTCAAATACATTTTACTAAAACTACTGCTACAACTTTTTTGATAACTTTTGAGAGAACTTTTACAAAACATTAGCCAACCTTCTGAGAATGTTCCTTGTTAGCTGGGTACCAGCTGATCTACAGTACAGAAATGAAACTGGTCACATAACTTGTCTAAAAATATTAATAATCAATGATTATCAGAAGCTAAAAACAGCAACTAATAAGCAATATTGTCACATGACTGTTGTTTATTATCAGTCATAGGTCATAAGAGCCACATGTGCAGGAGTTTTTTTAAGAATATCTCCTCTATTAATTTACTCTTGAACAGTTTAAATCTTCATTTCCATCTGTGTCTCTTAGAATGTCCAGCTGATATACTGTCTCATTCTCTTTAAAAGTGCACTATACCCTATATTGTCTACAGTCAAGGAGACTGTAAGGCAGCAGGTGACTTCCATTAGCTGTGAGATACTGTGAGATACTGCATCTAATACCTGATTTCATTTAGCCTGCAGCTCTCATTTGGCATTGCATTATCAGTCACATGTGTCCTCTACAACAACCTGACAGGACAAGCAGGAGCT